>PVHY01004772.1:75953-90400 GCA_004024945.1 Uropsilus gracilis | reverse complement strand
ATGACTGGATGAAAAAGATGTGGTACATATACACAATGGAGTATTACTCATCAATTAAAAATGACAAATTTGATGAATTTATGGAAACCTGGATGTACCTAGAAGAAATCATTCTAGCAGAAACAAGCCAGATAGAAAGGGACAGAAACCAAATGGTTTCACTAATATATGGTCAACCAAATGAAACTGCACAAGGGGAAAATGGGGACCAGCTGGAGCGGGTGGGAAGGGGAGGCGGTGGGTGACCCCCAGGGACTGAAATGATGTGAAATATATATAAATTAAAAAATTATAAAAAAAAGAAAAAGAAAAAAATAACCTGGGGGGGAATAAAAGAAGGAAAAGGCTAGCATCAGGAGAATTCAAGCTGCTCTGAACTAGAGAAGATAAATTATGGAGAGAGAAAAAATAAACAGACAAAAAGATGCCTGGAAAAATAGACTCTCTTAGACTCTTTTACACCAAAGGGACGGCAGTGGTTCCTAGTATCGTCAGTATCAATGGAATTAATCTGATGTGCAATTTCCCCTGGAGTACACATCTAACATCGGTTTGACCACTTCTAGAGACAGGAAACTGACTGCCTCTTGAGCCTGCCCATTCCATTGTGGGTAAGCTGTTTTTACCCAAAATATTTTGCATGTGAAGACTTCAAGATTACTAATGTACAATTATGTATAGCTATTGCTTAGAGACCTTCCTATGTGCCAGATGGTATAATAAACCACTTAATGCTCTTCTTAAAAAAAAAAAGAAAAGAAAAGAAACAATAGCCCAGTTCAGTAAAGTAGCTGGTTACAAAATCAACACACAGAAGACAGTAGCTTTCCTATACACAAAATCAAGCAGAAGAAGAAGAAATTTTAAAATATCCCATTTACCATTGCACCAAAAAAATAAAATATATGGGTTTAGATAAACCTAACAAAACACATGAGAGATCTATCCAAAGAAAACTTGAAACACTGCTAAAAAAATAAGAGATAAGGAAATGGAAAGACATTCCCTGTTCATGGACTGGAAGAATTAACATCATCAAAATGACCATCCTACCAAAAGCAATCTATAGATTCAATGCAATCCCTATAAAAATTCCAATGACATTCTTCAAAGAGATAGAACAAAAATTACTGAAATTCATATGGAATAGCAAAAGCTCTCAATTATCGAAAAAACCTCCTGACCAGAAAAAGAGAGAATTGAGGTATTACTATTCCAGACTTCAAACTATAATACAAAGCCATAGCAATTAAAACAGCTTGGTACTGGTACAAAAATGGACAGACCAATGGAACAGACTGAATCCTCCAAAATAAAGCCACACACATATATAGTCAACTAATCTTTGACAGAGGAGTGAAAAACGTACGTTGCAACAAGGACAGCCTCTTCAATACATGGTGTTGGGAAAACTGGACCAAGATATGCAAAAAAATGAACCAAGACACCTCCCTCACACCATGTACAAAAACTAACTCAAAATGAATAAAAGATTTTGATGTAAGACCTGAAACCATAAAATACATAGAGGAAAACCTGGGCAAAACCCTTCATGAGTTACAATTCAGAAATTCATTTTTGGACACTTCCATAGATGACAAAAAAAATGAAGGAAAATATAAACAGCTGGGACTACATCAAATTAAAAAGCTTCTATACAGCAAAAGAGACAACATAAACTTACTTTCTTCCCCAGTTACTAGTCTCTTCAATCTTCTGCTAATTTGGCTTTCTCATACAGTATGCCAACCATTTTTATTGAGTTCTGCCTTGCAAGGCTCTAAATAGATTTAGTTGCCTACTAAGAGTCATGGCAAAAGACTTCCATGTATTCATTTATTCATTAATTCAGGAATCAGTCTATGAGTGCCTGCTGTGCGCCAAGCCACAAAGTGCACAGAAATATGTTTTTTATGCTCTCAGGGGATAATGTATTATTGATTATTAATTAAAAATGATATTATTTCTTTTTAATTTTAAGTAGTTTCTTTGGAGTCATATGTAAGAATGAAAAAAATATATATATTAACCCATAACTTTAGGCCCAATACTCTTAAAACAGTCTGATTGCCAATAACTCCAATAAAACTTTGACAAGGTAAGGTCTTACAAAATATTCAATTTAGTAAAGCCATACCAAAGGTGTCTTAAATGTGAGAATGAAATGAAAATTTATGAATTCTTTCTATAAATCTTAATAATAAATCAACACTACTAAAATATTTTAATCTCATAAATTTGGATCAGTTGATCTTTTTCACAGTTTTGCGCTCTCTGATCTTATGGTTAGAATATGATTGATATCAAAGATTCTAAGACAAAGCTCTACTCAACTACTCGACTCTATGATAGTTTTTCTCATCCCATTTAAGGAAGTGAACTAAAATAAGTGTTTAGGGTAATTTGAAATATATTCAACCACTGGTGAGGGGAAAAGAACATATCAATATTTTATCATATAGATATTTTTGAAACTTCAATTCATGATATAGTACATTTTATAATATATACTTTTTATAATATATGTATTATATGTTATTATGTTGATATTTAGATAACAAGCTTAATTTTTGGAAAATTATCTTTATACCAGTTTTTCCCCTAAGAGGTAAATTGTTCCTTTCTTCACTGTCATCCCCTAATTTTTCTCACCTCTTTGCTTTTTAACAAAATAAAATCTAAAATTTAGCAGAGTTTTTAACAAAAGCTTTAAGTTTACAAAAAATTCAAGTGAGCAGTGGAGAAATTTGCCAGCCTCCTCACACCCCCTGCAGACTTTTCCTTATTATCTTCCAGTATTATGGTACATTTGTTACAATTAGCAAATGGTATTGATTCATTATTAACTAAAGTCCATAGTTTATTCAGATTTCCTTATTTTTCACTTGATCTTTTTTCCTGTTCCAGGATCCCATATCTCCCTGGATTCCTCTGGGCTATAACAGATTTTTTTTAGATTCTTTGTTTTTGATGATTTTGACAATTTTGATAAGTACTGGTCAGATGTTTTATAGAATGGCTCTCGTCAGAAAGGGCCTGATATTTTCCTCAAAATTAGACTGGAGTTATGGATTTGGAGGAAGGAAGACCACAGAGACAATTAAATATCATTTTCTTCACAAAATATCAAGGGTACATTTTATTAATGTGCTGTATTGTTGGTGTTGGTCTTGGATCACCTGACTAGCATAGTGCCTACTTAGGTTTCTCCACTATGAAGATAGTGCACCCCCCCAGAACCCCCACCCCCACACATCTGTACTGTGCTGTCTTAAAGGAGATCATCATGAATAAGAGTGAGACATTACACCTTTGAAGGCATATTATCTCCATAAGTTATTCAGAATACTGCTCAGGAGATTTTTCTCTTCTTTCTCACTCATTTATACAAACATTAATTTATAACAGTGTGGACTCACAGATATAGATTTTACACTTTGGATTGTAATCGAAATCAAAGACTTCTAAGTTTTACCATAAGGATTCCATTCACATGGTTCCTGTGTCCCTTTGATACATCCATATCCATGTAGTGGTGATTTTGAACCTTTCTTACTTGTATGTTTATTTTTTTATTGAAGTGACATTGCATTATAGCATTATTTCAGTTTTACATATATATACTACATTAAGTGCAGCACTAAAACCCCATTTCTATCTTTCACCATAATTATTGTGCCCTTTTATCCAACTTACCTCCTGCCTGCATTTGCTTACCTTTTGAAACAACAGGAGGCTTCTGTTTTTCATTTCCATTTTAATTTATGTAGTCACTATTGCTTTTAAAATCAGTGTTTTTCATAGAACTTGCTAGAAGATCACAGATGACAAGCAAAGGTTGATTAACGAAATAGAAAAGTAGGATGACCTCATGCCTTTTCTAGTTTCTAATCTATCACTTAAATGTATAGTTAACTAGTTAACGAGAATTCTTCTTGGACCTTATAGTGATTTCCTCCCAAAATTTAAATGTTCTTACTAAATACTGAAATTGCGGAGTGATGACTTTAATAGGTTTACAAATCCTTTAGTGGATTTTAGATTTACTGAACCACCTTAGTCTTTACAAAAAATTGACTGATAATGTTTGTACCTAGGCATCATAGGCATTTGTTATAGTTAATGAGTATTTAAAAAAGTCCTTCCCTATAATATATTGAAAATATAACTTTTAAATAATTGAAAAGCTATGTAAATTATTTTCTAATTGTAGCTTAAAGGGAGACAATGGGCTTGAATAGAAATATGATGAAGATTTTAAGGTAAAAGCCCTCAGTTTGAGTATGTTGCCCAAGTATTTAGATATAGTTCTTTACATCCAAGTGATATTAGAGGTGCTCATAATATTACAATCTCTCATAAGGTCTGTCAGCATTTTCATTATAAACTTGCTTTTCAAGGGCATATAACATCTCCTCTAAAATTTCATTTGGGATTTAAACTTGCCAAATACAATTGCAGACTGTGAAATTTTCTTTTGAAAATTTAATCAGAGCCATTGTTTTTGTCCCAGTGCTTAGACTTTTGTGATAGCTACTTTCTTTCTTCCCATGTCTTGATAAATGGTTTCTCTCTCATCTGAAAATGATGACTGTTGAATGAGAACATGGTCTTAAAATTCTCTGGGTTTGATGGGTGGTATGTAATATCATAACTCCTTGATTCTATGCCGGTCAACTTCCAGCAGAGAGTATGTTCCCTAAATGGGAGTGTTTCTTTCATTTTTTTAATGGTCTATTAATGTAGTCCCCATAGATTGTACTTTATTTCTCTATCAATATACCAGTTGCAAATTATAAATATAAAAAATAGTTTATTGGCAACGTTTTAAAAATTATCTCCAAATTCTCCAATTTTTAAAATATTATTTATTGGGGCAACATTGGTTTACAAAACTGTATATGATTTAGAACTCTAGAATCACACTCTAAAATGATTTTAGCAACAAAAAAAAATAATGTATATATTTTTTCAACAGTACCAAATTTTCTGGAGATGAATAAAGTAAAATATGAGAGAGATAAATAATGGAATGATGGTCCATGTTCTTGGCCAGGATGTCTGCATACTTAAAATGTATAAATTATTCCAATTTAATTGATTTTAGGTTTGCAAGGTATAGGAAATTCAAAATTATTTTATGGGTTTACTGTAAATTCAACAAAAATTTCTCTATACTTTTAAGCCAGTGATTCTGAAGTTCATTTTGGAGAATAAACAGTACTACATAGCTGACTGGAAAAAGATGAACACCTCATAGTAAAATGGCAAAGCTAGCAATAGTAACTGAAAAGAAATGTATGTGGACAATAGCATGTGGAAAATACAAAATAAAAGTTGTTTTTTAAGCAATTTTTTGCTAATCCTAGTTATGTAGTGAGAAATAATATTAAGTTCTTATAAAAGTGTGATGAAACAGATACTCTCATAGGCATTTAGAATAGTGTTTATTATCCTCTTATAATAAGGAATTATACTAGTAGTATTGTCATTTTTTAAAATAACATCCTTTGCCACATTTCTTTACTTATAAATTTGTAAAATTTTTGAAAGCAAATGACAATGTATACAAAGCTATTAATTTTGTACTATTATTTTTGTACTATACTATATTTTTGTACTATTATTGTATTATGTATTATGTATTATTATTATGTATTATTATGTTAAGAAGCAACTAGCTTTAATCTAGGGATCTCATATCTAGAAAACTTTTAAAGGCAAAATAATCAGGATGTGGAAAATTATTCATATGCAAGGCCAACCGTTTTATTATTATTATTATTATTATTATTATTATTAATGGAAGACTGCAAAAATCTAAATGCCAATGAAATGGAAACACCTATGACACATCTATTACAGTAGAATAATTCACAGGTATTTACAACAACGTATATACTCAACTTCAGTTGTATTTGAGTAGATAACTTTTTTATGCTGCATATTTCATTCCTGAACCTTATCTAAATCAAAAAGGTTGGGTTTTGAATCAATGAAACTATAAGTTTCCTAAAAATATAGATAGCCAGTATTCACTGATTTCCATTACATCTTTTCACCTGGTTAAGTATGTTCCTCTTTTGTAGCTGTCAGATGATATCTGTGACTTGTTCAGGTGACCTAACCCTGAAAAGACCACAGACACTTTCTTCCAGTAAAGAAACTGATTAATATTCTGCTCCTGTGTAGGCACATTAAGAGACTGACCATTCACTTTCTTATCCCTTTGCTGTGGGTTCATTGCTCTATTCTGGTTGTTCATCCATATTCCAACTGTTCCTCTGCTGTCACCCTAGTAGGATGGGGGAGGTACCATGTAAATCCCTCAAGTAACTTCCTGTCCTTAGAAATGTCTATGACTAGCTTTGAATTAAGATACTTAATTCATCATGAAACAGAATAAAGAGCATGGGATTTGGGCTAGAATAGATCCCAATTTTGCAAACAATTAGTGACATTACTGAAATGACTAAATCTTTCTGGACTTTGTATAACCAGGAACTGAAGTCAAAGGCTGTTATAGGTGGTACCCCCTAGAAGGGAGAATAAGGTGAGGACAAAGTGCCAGATGAGATGCTCCAAGAGCAACAAAGAATCCGTAGGGGTAAAGACCCTGATAGGGATGTAAGAAATGCAGAAGCAGTGCCCAGAATCAGTGCTTCTGGGAGTTAGTCATTCTGGGGGTCAGCTATTCCAGCTTCCACCACACCAGTCTTCTAGACTGCAGATTTTGGCCTCCAAAGAACATGTAAACAAGCTTGCAGCAGCTGACCTTGTGGGAGAAAATTTTTGCAAGTTTTGCTTTACATTTCTGAGAGGAAGGCAAGAGACCAGAGCTGGGCGCTTTGCTGAGCTGTGTAAAGGTGGGCCATTTGTCCAGTCATTTGCTGCTGCTGTCTTCGGTGTTGCTTGTCTGACACTGTTGCTGCTTCCAGTGTATCTTGGCAGCTTGAACGAGCATCTTTAGCTCTATTCCTATGTGGGATTCGCCAGCCTGCTGACTTTAGCTGCCATGTGCTCCAGGTATTAAGTGGTGGAAAGACATCATTTGGGGAGTGTGGTCTTTAGTTTGTATTACTCATTCCAGGTCTTGAGTGATGGGAAGATACCATCTTGAATGCCTGTTTTTAGGACTTTAAAACATTGGACAATAAACTGGAGTGAGATAACTGGCCATTTGTGACCTTGGTGACTTTGATTTCCCTTATTTGCCAAATAAATCTCATTAGTGTTCCTGAACCTGAGTGGTTTTTCAGTTGTGCATACTGGTGAAAAACACAGTGACTGGTAAACTATGGGCACTGCACTTGGCTAGTTTTAGTGCCCCTTATTGCCCAGTGTCACTTAGCTTTATGATTAAGAAATAATATGTACATAAAATACTCATTTCATTGCCTATAAGTAGGTAATCGAAATGGTAGCTATTGTTTTTTTCCATTTGTATTAAGGACTGCAGGAGACCTATGCGTTTCTAAAGAAAGTTTTGATGTTTTGAGGAAAAGGTACTTTATTGTTACCATTTGTACCTAACACACTCTCAGAAGGACATTCTATCCACTGAGCTACCAGTCTTAAGTACTTAAGACACAAAGGAAAGAAGTAGCTCTCAAGAAATGTTCTAAGCAAGTGGCACTTAGAGACCTTGCTTTATCCACATCTGTGTCCCAACACCAAGCACAGTTTCCAGTAGATAGTAGTGCTCAATACATATTTGTTGAATAGATGAGTGGATGGATGGATACATAGCTGAATGGTTGACTCACTGGCTGACTGAAATGAAGCAAAATTAAGTCCCTGGAAGCCAGGGAATGATGTGAAGGAAACTAGTGCATGTGCATTTAGAGAAGAGAGGATTTAAATGTGTAGGAAGAGAATGGAAGGTTGAGACAAAGATATGAAAAGATATTGAAAAATTACCTTCCAATTTTTTGAGCTATAATATTCCTGTTCTCTATTTTCTCACACCCAGTTAAAATAGCTTGGATACATTGGGAGGAAGGAAAATTCATATAGTCTCACTGATGGACTTGAGAATTCCATCCTTCACTCCTATCCAGTTACTGAAAATCCAGTTACAGAAAGAAGACAAGTCAGAGACTACTCTAGGGAGCTATTTCTGAAGTCTGTAGGGATCTAGAATCTAGGTTAACAAGGCATTGGGATCATGGACACAGTGACCTATTTTCTGGCCCTTAAAATGGGGCACGTGTGCTGACCGAAGATGATTTTTGTCTAATATGTGAATGTATTGGTGTTGATAGTCCAAGAGATATATACATTATATCTCTTTGAATGAATTATCCTTTTTGAAAATAATAAAACTATCTAAAATGACTTCTATCTCAATAAGTTGAAAGCATATTGTTGCCATAGTTTTTGACTTCTTTTTTTAAAAAATAGAATGATTTGAGGGAGACATTTAAAAAATTTTGGTGATTTTATGGATTATACACACACCCATTCCTATTTATTTTAGAAAGTCATGTGAGGATTCAGAAAGGTAAATTTTTCCATACTCATGACCAGGATACAGTTGTCTAGGTAGGACACATTCACCATCAGAGGCAACAGAGAAGGAGCAATAGATTTGAGATTAAGCAATATTAACTTATGAAAATGACAAAATACAGTCTAGACCCCGGGAATTTAGGAATAAAAATGGTACTTTATGGGCAGACCAAGCATTTGCTAGGCCTGACATGTGATCATTACTTTTGTTTTATAAAGAAACCAAGAAGTAGATGCATTTGCTCAATGGGAAACTGAATCTGCGGAAAGATCCTGTGACATATTGGGCTTATGGAAAGAGAAGAGTGTTTATATCCAATTGGTCTGAGAAAAGAACAGCGTGAAGGCAGTTCCAAAGGCAAAGATGGTACCTGCTGTCATTTATTAAGTCAACACATATTTTTCCATGTGCCTTCCATGTGCCAGGTAGTGTTTTAGGCACCAGCAATACCAAGATCAGCCACCCAAGTTGCTGCTTAAACAGAAACAGTGTTTTTTTTTTTGCCCATGCTCTGCTGCTGCCTTGGAATCTGTATTTTTATGAGAAGTCGAACAATAAGTGAATAAACCATCTACAATATATCAAATAGGGATAAATGTTTTTAAAAAAATAAGCCCAGACAAAGCAGATAAAGAATGATGCTGTAGTCAAAACAAGCTAAGCACCAAACTGAGGCACACAACTTTGGGCAGGAGGGATAGGGGGGAAATGGTGGGGATAGTGGGGGGGTAAATCCTTGGGATTACAATGATGTGAAATTTATATATAAATAAATTAGAAAAAAAAGGAATGATGCTGTGCAACTGGAGTGTTATTTTAGCCATGATGTTCAGGGCCATTCTCTCTGAGGAGGTTCGTACTTGAACAGAGACATGTATGAAGTGCAGGAACCAGTCATAGAAAACTTAGGGGATGTAGGGCAGCCTTCCAAATGGATTGATATCTCTGGAGAGCATTCAAGCACAACTTCAGTCTTGGATAGAAATTTTTGAGCCTATTGGGAAAATGTCTTTCTCACCCAGAGTAGATAAGTAATGGAAGTGCATTCACATTGTGCTAGATAGAAAAAGCCTGGAGTTACAAATAGAGAAAAGATAAAAAAAAAACAGTAAGTGGTTATGAGCTCAGGTTTCAAAGTCAGACTGACTATTTGTGGCCTTTAGCTATGTGCCTCAAGCAATGTACTCTTTGAGTCTCAGTTTTCCCATCCGTAAAACAGGGAAGAAAATTTAAGACTAAAATTATAGTTTATGAAAAGTTTCCAGCAAGATGTCTGGTATTTAATAACATTTAATAATAAGCACTGAATAAATTTTAGCTTATAATAATACTAATTCCGATGACCATAAAGTTTTGAAAACCTCTACAGATGAGCTAGTATGGATCAGGCTGATATTTCCTGCAAATGCCCCAAGGAAGGAAATTGGTGTTAATGAGGGTCATAGGTAATCTGCGTCAGTGTTTCACAAATACAGGTATCTCCTGCTTTTTGAAAGTTTGAGGTACACCACTTCACTTTTACATTAGTCCCTGATTTTTCTAACTGAAAAAAATCCAAAGACAATATTTGCTTTTGGGACAAGACACAAAAAGTGAAAATACCATTCAATGTTGATTTTGTAGTAGCCATTATAGAAGAAGCACAAATAAAATTGAGTGAGAGTGGCATCAACAAACTTGCCCCCAGGAATTACTTTATGTAACCTGTGTATTTATAATATCACTCCTACTTTTACTATATATTACCAGGATTTTTAGATTTGGTGTATTATTTGATCTTATTTGTTAAGTGAGTTTTTACAACTGAGAACATTGAAAATTTTTTCTGGTGTAAATTAATGGCAATTGCATCTTTGTTTTTTGCCATTGTGGCTTATGATGGGTTTCATAGAAACACAGAAAATGGGGGGAAATTTTATGTCTACTTTAGTACTTTTGTCATATTTTTTCTTAATTTTACCCTTGTATTTTTCATTAATTCACCAAGATCTTCTCATATGTCCCCTTTCAACTGTCTCAAAAAGAAAATATTTTCTTCAACTGGGCATCTTCTCCCTAGAGCTCTGCTTCTTAAATGTGAATGTACACAGGATTCACAGGGAGATTTCATTACAGTGCAGATCTGGTTTCAGTTGATCTGCGGTAGGGAGATGCTGCATTTCTTTCAAGCTTCCAGATGATGCTAATGCTTATATGCTTTCCTTGTAGCAACCATAAGGTAACATTGAGTGAGGAAACACTAGAAAACATAATAGATTTGGGGAAATTAGCAATGTGAGTATTAAATAAGGATTTTTAAGGTGGGGAACATGGTTATTGAAACAAATACCCCATGTGATCTCTTACAGTCTCCATGTTGTCCTGAAACAAATGTGAGTGCACAGCTGCCTTCTACTAAACAAGCTTCTGAGGAAAGTCTCCATAGAGCAATATATCTTACTTTTATCATTTTTGTCTTTATGATGTTTTCTTTTCTCGATCCCATGAAAAATCACATAATGGAAATTTATTGTAGCCTGTTTGAATGGATGGTACAATGGAGGAATAATGTAGTCAAGAAAGTGTTCCTACAACTAAAAGAAGTTTATCTGAGAAATGTTTGTGCCAGAACATAAGCAGCTAGTAGAAATGAAATTTGGACAAGATGAAAAGTCATTCAATATGAATTGCATATTGTTTATCTCAGAGATACATGTAATATATAGAAAGATTCTCATCATGATGATTGAGACAAAAATGTGGCTTTCAAATATATTGTTCAAATATGATCAACAAACTTTATTGCAAAAACTTATCCTTCTTCAAGAAAAGCCTCTGAAATAGACATTAATACAAGATGCTTCTGAATAACCTCAAAGGTACCCATAAACCAGAAACTGCTTCTGGTTTGTTCACCTTCTTAATGAAATCCACCCTTTTAATGAATGAAACATTTAGTTTTATTTTTGTTGCTGTTGTTATTTTAGAGGCATCTATTTACCTTTGTATCTTTTATAATTTTTCTTTGTTAAGACAATTTAATCTTCAATTCATAGCCCTTTAGGTACTTTGTCTGTACTAACTCTTTCCTTACTAGCTGTATAACTTTGGAGAATTTATTTCAGGTCATGGTGTCAGTTTCTTCACCTATAAAATGAGAATAATATATCATCCTTAATTTATAAGATCTTTGCAGGCAAAACATGAGTTAGCACATATATAACAATCAGAACTCTGATCAGCATAGTTGTGCACACCTACTAACCTTTAAAATTATTTTACTAATCTTATTAATGATGTTACATAGCAAACTGTTTCGTATAATTCTCATGTTTAAGCTCCCCTGCCAGCCTACAAGCACATTTTAAGCATCAAGGAAATATCTTGTATTTTCTAGTTCTTTCAAAGAATTCATTATTTCTCTATGTTTGCCTTCTTCATTGTAGATTTGGTTTTGCAGTGTAACTACCAAGAAATGCCTTATAAATAAATGGAAACTATGATTAGGAAACTCTGCCATCAATAAGCAGTAGCTAATGAGGTGGGGTAAATGGAAAGTACGTATTTTCTCACTAATACTAATTATAATAAACCTATTTATCAATACCTATTTTACTGTGGTAGATACTTATGTCATACCTTTTAGCCTTCACAATAATTCCAGGAATTAAAAAACTGTAACTCAGAGATTTAGTAACTATTTTCAGGTCATTCAACTAGGATTCCAACTAATTACTCTCTAATTGCAAACATTTCCTTGCCACATTTCTTTAAAAAAAAAAGAATCTGAAATGTGATTCTTGGTTAAAATAGCTGATCTGGATTCACATAACCATTTTGCTTCTCACTAACCACGTGTCAACTTGGAATTTAATAAACCCATGTCTATACAGAAAGATTCTCTGTCTACAGCATATTTGTAAAATACTCCATCCTTTGCCATTTCCCTGCCATGCTGATGCTCCTGCCCACAGAATCACATGAGTTGATCATTTCCTTCAAATTCCCTACTTACTGCCAACCAAAACTGCACATCTTCTGCTATCATGCCCCAGGATTTGTCCTCCTTTTCTTCATAGTCTAAGTTATGATAATGTATTTTTGATTTTCCATTCAGTGAATATAATCCAGGTATGAAAACACTATTTCTCCATCTGTTTCAACACTTGGACTAGCTATCACATTTTAATTAGTAAGTATTATTCTGGAGCAATTGTCCAGAGCAGAAAGAGAATGATCAATATTGCTGGTTCGAGTTCAGATGTACTATAATAAGCATCTTGGACATAAGCAGGATTACTTGGGTTGATTTATACTGTAGACATTGGCAGATTATTAAACCACTAATAATCTTCTAGTTCTACTGTGCCTGGGGCCAATAATTTTAAGGGATTTTCTTCTCTCTCTTCATCACATCTGCTTCTTACTGTTCTCATGGAATGTGTGTTGGGTGGCGGAATTGATCAAGGATTGGATAAAGATAGGGATAGATTTGAAGACAGAAAGATCCATGAATGCATTTTCTTATTCACAAGAGTCCTTAATATGAGAATATATTTTGTTTTATATTGATTCACTCACCTGAATAATGCGTCTTTAAGGTTTTGATTACAGTTCCTTCATCATTTGCTTTTCTTCCAATTTGAGTATCATTTGCAAACTAGGAAATGTTTTCAATATCCTCATCCAAATAATTACATTCATATAAAAAATCTGTTAATGAAACATTAGAGCTAAGGCCTTAATTGCTAAAAAATCAACTCTCAGAGCTAGAAAATTCAGTTAAGCTTCCATGGCAACAAGATCTATTATTAACTATATAAATGTTATCTAATAACATTTTAAAATTAACATGCTAGTTTAGGTACTTTCAGGACTATATATAATGTAAGGTGCTATTTAAAAATAAAATAGTCTTTAAATAATTTCTCTGAATGAAAATTATGGAAAGCTTCCACTTCCAATTATTTTATTCCTTATCAAATTGTATGCTTATTTTTTAATAAGTTAATGAGAAAATGCCCACTTCTTTTGAAACATGACAACATTTAATGACCATGGGCTATATTTCTGTCATATTTTTCTAAAAAATAAACCAACAGTAAAGGAAAATGCAAACACAAACTTAATTACGTAGGAAAGCTGCTACAGGATATATCATAAAAGGGAATCCATGAGAGCAAATTTTCATTTGAAGATAAAAGTTACATACATGAGAAGATATTTTTGAAATTTCTAAATCCGATAAGAATTATGCATCCCAAATAGAGTAAAAAGTATGACATACTTATTTCCCACAAAAAGATGAACACTGGCCTAGGTTAATAAAATGAATGTAGGAAGGTAGTTAAGAGTTTTATTAAGCATATCCTTAATATGATTGAATATGAATTATGATTGAATATGAAAACTACTGAATGTCCAATTGAAACCTTCTAGTCTGTATAGTGAAAAGATGATTGAGAAGTGGGGAAGCTTGATGTAGTCCCAGCTGTTTGTTTTCTTTCATTTTTTTTGCCAGCTGTAGAAATGGATTTTTGAAGTGTAATTCATGGACAGTTTGCCCAAGTTTTCCTCTATGTACTTTATGGTTTCTGGGCTTATATCCGAGTCTTTTATTCATTTTGAGTTGGTTTTTGTACATGGTGTGAGGGAGCTGTCTTGGTTCATTTTTTTGCATGTCTTTGTCCAGTTTTACCAGCACCATTTATTGAAGAGGGTGTCCTTGTTCCAATGTAAGTTTTTCACCACTTTGTCAAAAAATAATTGACTATATTTTTATGGTTTGTCTCAGTGTACTCAATTCTGTTCCATTGGTCTGATTGTTTTTGTACCAACCAGTACCACGCTGTTTTAATTACTATGGCTTTGTAGTATAATTTGAAGTCTGGAATAGTAATGCCTCTGTTTTCTTTTTTTTTTCATCAGGAGACTTTTTTATTTAAGCTCTTTTGTT
>PVHY01004772.1:0-75853 GCA_004024945.1 Uropsilus gracilis | reverse complement strand
TGTGGAGAGAAAGGAACGGAACACTTTTACACCTCTGGTGGGAATGTAAACTGGTCCAGCCACTATGGAAAGCAATGTGGAGGACCCTCAAACTAATGAAAATGGAACTACCATTTGACCCAGCAATCGCTCATCTGGGAATCTACCCAAAGGAGACCTCAATACTTCAGCGTTTGTTTTGCAGCTGCTGTAGAGGCAGCACATGCGCAGTTCAGTGAGGGTGGCACCATCAAGCGCCTTCCCTGCGAACTACTTCAGACCGACTGTGCATTTATCATGTCATACCTGCCTTGACTTGAAATTAGTGTGATGTTAGGTTTTGTGTGTTATTTGGTATTATTTGACTAGTACGATGATTAGATTGTATATGGTTTGGGTATGATTTGGCAGGCAATTTTTGGGGTCTGGAATGTTTAGTTTCCCCACATAAATTAATGGTTATTGCTTATTTACCTTTATACCATTTGGGTTGTTAAAGATTTAATAGGAATGCAATATTTTTGGATTGCTGGGAGAACCTGTTTGCCTGTTAGTGGAGTAATTCCATGTAAAGGTAGATTGTTCTGGGATAAGGTGAGTCTAAAATGTGATGGAGTTTCAGCTGTTGGTGCTATATTGGTACTAGCAGAAAAGACTGAAAATTGGCTTAATAAGAGTTCAGACTTATGTTAATAAGAAATAAGCTTCATTAATTAAAAATATTAAGCTCTATTTATATTACTTTTTGTAATTGAGAAGTAGTCAAAAGAAATAAAGTACACCCTTTCTTATGGTTTAGTTGTAGAGACAAGGTATTGTTAGGGAGGTGAAAGACATAGATAAGTATATTAAATACTATACAGATATAAACAGGAAACCAAATGAGCTTTCTAGAATGATCTTGGAGTTGACAAACTCTGAGGATTAGTGACAACATTGTGATGTGGAAATACTGAAAACTGTGTAATCACACAGGTTGGGTTCAGATAGAGGTTCTGATACTAATCAGCTGTATGGCTTTCTCAAACTTCTATTTGGAAGTAAAACTGGGCATGTACCAATTGTTTGGGTCTTCTTTAGATTGTCAGTTGCAGATGCAAGGGTGTGAGGCTTCTTTTGGGGAAGTAAAAATCTTCAAATATTCATTGTGATGAGGGAAAACATGTCTGCATGAAATTTATAGTTGGATGTCCATAGGAGTATTATAACTAATAGTGAAAAAGCAGACCAAACTGAATATATATCAACTGGTGAATGGATGAGTGAAATATAATATTACCAAATAATGGAATATTATTGAGTCGTAAAAAAGAATGGAGTCCTGAACATTCTACAATGTGAAAGAATTTGACTGCACAGGACTATATATTGTATGACTCCATTCATATTGCAGTGTTCTAAAAAGACAGAAATATAGACAGGTGATTGCCAGGAACTGGGGGTGGGAATAGTGAGTGACTACAAATGGACACATTCATGTTTTTGGTGGGATATAAATTTTCTAAAATTGGTTCATGGCAATAGTTTTGCAACTCAAAAAGTTTGCTAAAAATTGTTGATCTCTATATTTTAAACAAATGCTTTTCTGGTCTGTAAAGTACATTTCAATAAAGCTGCAATAGGTATCAAGTAATATATACTAAGTAAACAGAAGCTTTTATTGTTAAAGCTATCAGGAAAGACCTTCAAAGGCAGGGGGCCTTTAGTGATAGATTTTTATTGGATAATGGGGAACAAAGAAGGAAGATAGGGAAATAGTATGAATAGTAACCTAAAGTGAGAAATAGGCCTGGTGTAACTAGTAATGCTATAGAGCTGAACACAATAGGAAGTGTGTACTAAGAGATATTGATAGATAAGTAATTGTTGGAATCAAACACAAGACTGAAAATGGACTGGTATTTCATAACTGATGCATAACATTGCCATAAGAAGAAATGCAGAAATTTGGGTGGAAGATGCCCCAGTAATGCTTTATCATTAAGAAATGGCTTTTGTGAAGAAACAACATGGTCGCAGGTGCTGCAAATAGATAGTCTAGCTGTATCTGGGTGGTGCTGATCCAAAACGTTTAAAGGTTGAGTTGGGAAGAGCTCAAGTGATAGGATGTGATGTGGTATGGTATGATAGGTAGTTAAGCAGTAAATTACATAGCACAGGTTTTATGTTTAAGCAAGCAGTCTAGAAGCCTAGACTGAGAAGTGAGGTCCTAGATTAAGGGGAAGGTAGTGCAATGGAGACATGTAGGTCAAAAAAATGTGATCCAACTCGTTAGCATTTTTCTTATTTCTTGAAGAATCACATAAGCACTGACTAAACTGCCTTCCAGTCTTATGAGTTATTTTAGTAAGCAGCCCTGTCAATTTTTTGCCCTCAAGCCTTCCAACAAATTCAGTGAGGTCACTAAAAGAACTGTCCCTATGTTCTCTTGAAGTTGTCTAGAATTTTAAAGATTTCCCACGCAACTTGAAGCAAATCCTGATGTGCTTAATCTAAGTGATGTGATAAGAACATGACCTTTTCAAAAATGTCTTTGATGTCAATCCTAATTCCGTTCAATTTTACCTGACAAGGTAAGAATGAAACATTATAAACTAGTTTGCCAAGCATCTGAGTAATCTGTTGTGGCAATAATCTGCTGCAACTCAGCCCTGCTATGATGGGGTCTGGTGAGTGATGTTCCTTGACTTGGAGGGGACTTATTAAGTGTTTGACCATTGATTAATGAAGTGAAAATGCACTAGGTAGACCTTGAAAGTGATAAACTGAACAAGAACCTTGGCAGCCATTATTCCTTCCTGCCCACTCTCCTTACAGTGATTTATTTTGAAAATGATGATTGTTCATTTTCTTATCTACATGTCTATAATGACTCTGAAAAGCCAGTGTTGACAATCAGCAGATACAAAAATAAAAAATAATGCAGGTAACTCCTATTTTGAGTTTTAATCACCATTATAAAAGTGGGAAAATAGTGCCCATAAAGGATTAGAGCTGTGAAATACCACTTTTCCTCAGATGGTCTTTCTGATGTATAAATTAAAAAACTATGCTATCATTTTAGATCACATAAACATAAAAGATCAAGGAAATTGAAATTGCAGTTTTATTTTTTCAGGTACAGTTTATGATTGGCCATAACAACAAAGTAAGTATGTTATATTTTTGAGTTGATCATCCATTAAATTTTAGAGTGCTTTTAATCTCTTCTTCAGTCTCTCCCAGTTCCCCAAAGACTATAGGCATAACAGTTCACAAACTAAAAAATGGGATTATTTTTGTCTTTATTGCTTTTGGCAATATTTTCATAAGATATCAGGTTTCTTCCTGTTAAATGTCCCTCATGTCCACATAGATTATTGAGTGCTTAGAGGACTGACAGTACACCGCTTATTTTCCTGCCCTTTGCTTTGTTTCTTAGTATGGTACACAAGGTTTGATCTCAAGCATTCAATACTTTTATAGACTAGCAGCTCATGAGTTCCTATTAAGGTTTGTCTCCCATTAGTAACTTTTTTTATTATCCAGTTTAGTTCTTAACCTGTCATCCCAGGCTGTATTCTTTAAAGCTAGTTTAGAGAGGTGATTCTTCAGTGTGATCATAAAGAATGCCCCCCATCACCCCCCTAACATAAAAATACCTTACACGACATTATGAACTTAACACTCACTATGTTCAAAACCAAGTGAAATATAAGACCAAAGTGATATGAAAGAGTCCATGATTCTTGAATGGTTTACCGGTGTTGCCTTGTAATTTCTTCCCTTGACTTCCTTAGCTTTTTTGCTTATTACAACCCATTGACCTTTGGATACTACAACCTAAAACCTTGCTTTATGACAGTTCCTGTAAGGGCAAGGACTGTAATTTCTTAAACATCAAATGAGTTTTAGTTTGAAAACTAAAATGATCAGTTTGATAACACAAAACAGCTCTTCATGTCTTGGTATCCAACTAAGATTCTCTAATCCATTATAATCATGTATGGCACTTCCTGCATTAATGCTTTTTGTTAAAGCTATGCCATATTACTCTGGCTTTTATTGTCTCTTAAAAAGTCATCTGACAGATTTTAGAGATGCATGGAAATAAAAGAAATACACTAGATATGTTTCCAGTTAAGGAAAGGAAAACCAGCCTGGTACCTGAGAATTCTAGTGTCAGACTGGAATGAAGTTTCTGAGCAACTTATTTCAGCAAAACAGGTGTAAATATGCTTTGTAGTTGACTTGAAAAAAATGGAGAACCTGTTTGCTGTAGAAGAAAAATCATAGGAGTGAGAGAAAGAAAGACTAATGTTTTAGTCCTGCCTCTGTGATTAACAAGTTGTATGATCTTTAACAAGTCATTTATGTTCTCTGCACTTTGTTTCCACCTCTGTAAAATTATTTGTTTAAACTGATGACCTTCAAGATCCCTTTTGGTTTTAATGTCTTATAGTCTAATATGATGAATGTGCACATTTATAATTATGTACCTTATTTGTATGACCTGGCAGCAATGTGTCACTTCAAAGTTAGCAACAATTTTTGAAGACAAAAAGAGGAAATGTAGCTACTGAGGTAGGCTATTTATGGTAACGGATATTTTTGTATTATTTTTCACTCAACAAATATTTATTGAACACCGAGGTGCTATATTAGTGGTAGTGTACAGGTGTAGAGGTGAAAATGAAATATTTCTTTTCTCTTCACACATAATAGTGAAGGACATGGTTCTGTAAATACAGAAAAGCCTTGATTAACCAGATGCTCAAGGCAGCGGATAAACTGCGGTTTTTTAAAAAAATTAAGTAACACAGCTATCTTTTATTTCAGTCTTCATGGTTGAAACATTTGATAAAATTGTAGTACATTTTATGACCTGAATGAGTGCAGTCTAGTAAACATAAAAGGAGCTTTAGTATTTGAAATGTTTTTTTTTTCTTTTCAGCATCTCAGTTTCATCATTCTGAAATTAGCTCTTGTACAGGAAGAGTAGGAGAGTGTGATGAGTTTATATTGGACCAGACCACTTCTTGGGAGATGAATTTGCTTTTCTTTCAGTAAATCCAAGATATCTGCTTGCTTAATTACTGTGTTTCTTTTTCTCATAAAAATTGAATATAGAACATGAAATAAAATGTTTCATTAGTTGGGCTTCAGTTAATTAAGGTTTTACTGTACATAAAATTCTAATTAGAAGCATTAGGATCTGGTTGCTTTTTGTAGAAGTAGCATGCTAAATTTTTGGTGCCAGATATGGTTAAGACCATAGGTCGAATTCATGATAGCATCTAGAAGAGATGAACCAGAAAAGTGAAGATAAACCATACTCTAGTCACTACCAGCTTTATTGAGACATAATTAACATACAATGTTGTGTGAATTTAAGATTTATTAGGCAAAATGCATAAAGAAGGTTAAAGTATATGGGATGAAGAACAAACAGAAAGTGTAGGAGATAAAAAAAAAAGTCTGTTTTCCTTTGTCTATTTACCGAGCTCTCATGTGGAAGAGAGAGGAAAAACCTACTTGGAAGGGATCTGAAAGATCATCTAGTATCTAAGCAATCTCTCTCTCTCCCTTCCTCTCTACACATATGCACGAATGCACACACACAGACACACAGAGAGAACTATGTATTGAATTAAAATACTTAGGTGATAAACTGGTGTATTATACATAATATTCGAACCTCTTCTACAACATTCTGTTGAGTGATTGAAAACATCTGAACTTCTGAAACAGACCATTCCGTCCATGCCCCTGTCAGCTCTTCTTCATACTCAACTCAAATATGCCCATCCACTAGTTTGATTCATACAGAATGCATCTAATTTCCTTCCATACCATAGTCCCTTAGATGCTGAAAAGGAGTTATGCATGCCTTCCTGTTGATTCTAATTTTTAACCCCTTAATCTTAATAAGTTAATTTGTTTTCCAGAAGGTGGCGCTAGTACCCAGAACACTCCCCTGATTAAAAAACCACTCTCGCTTGTCTGGTATATAGTGTTAAGTTCCCTGACATGGTATTCAAGACTGCCTACATTTGGATTTAATTCTCATAATTGATTGGCTTTACTCCAACCGTCTTGGACCTTTATCTGTTTCATTGACAAGTTATTTATCTTCTCTCCATTTATACCTTTTCCTATTTGAAGTAGTCTTCTTTCCCTTCTGAGACCAGGGAACTTTCAAGGTCATAGTCCCTTATGTTCATCTTCAAACCATTTTTCCCATCAGAAAATAATGTTCTTATGCTTTTAATCCATGCTTCTTTTAAATCACTCTCAGCGTTTTATCATGTTTAGGTTTTATGTATTTGCCCAATTAGAATGTGAACTCTTGAAGTTAAGTGCCATGTCTTTTTCATAGCTCTTTCCCCTAGATTTAAATTTGGGGGAAAAAAGCAACGTGTGAATGATATAAAAAGTAGTATTTCATTTCATTCATCATAAGTTTCACTCACCAATTTTATGGGATGTTACCTAATTTTACCTTTCTGTAATGTGATTCATTCAATCATTAATTTTGTTAGATTTCCAGCATCTACCATTCCTCTCATTTTTTGTCTTTCTGGGTTGAAAAAGCTTAACGCTTATTGTCTGTATTTCATTTCATTAATTTAGTTTTTTTCTGGATCTTTTCCATCTCTATCATGGAGTGGAACATTGGGGGAGAAGGGAGGGAGGCACCATGGCAGCTGATGGCACCATTTACCCGAAGTGAAAATCAGTAGTATTGTTGTACTAGTGGTGATCACTTCTTATCAGTAAGGCTGGCTTTCCCTAGAACAGCTAATTCTCACTGAATCAGATAACAGTTGTGATTACTTCCAGGTTATTGGCTTATTGTTAGTTTCCCTTCCTTTGCTCAGTAAAGTAAATCAGAGAATATTTTACCTAAATGTATACGAATTGCAAGTTTTGTTTTTTTTTTTACTAGAAAGCTAGTTCTAATCTCTTCCCTTGAACGTATCTTTCCAAAGCATTGAAGGTCATTTCTAAATAAAATTCAACTGGAATTTATAGAAAATTATAGACTTTTATTCTCTCAAAAAGGAAAAATAACAGGAAGAATTAGGCGGAAAAGTATACAAAGGGTTGAATCAGAGCCTGCTGAGAATCAGAAAAAATAAAGAAAACTCTTGCCGGGTCTTAATAAGTTTTTGCTCCTTTCAAAGACAGGAGAATATTAACTTGAATTTATTTGTTTTGCATTTTTTTTCTAAGCCGCAGCTTTATGTTATATGGAAAATAAAATAATAAGTATACAAAAAAAAAAAAAGAAAGCTATGGCTTGCTACGTACTTCAAACATGATAGAAATTTGCCTACCTCATCAACAGTATTTGGATAAGCATTCCTCTTGCTGACTGAACTTGGGTTACTGAGATTCTAGAGAAGAGATGGAACCCAACCAGTGATGAGTAAAGACAAATGCTTTTTTAAATAGAGGAGAGCAATAGGACAAGCTTTCATTAGATAAACTATATATTTTCCCATCTCTATTAACAAATAGTGTTTAAAATTATTTACCCTAGAGTCTCTGACAAAAATGTTCCTTACCCAGAAGGCTCCAAGATATTAAATTGAAATCTATTTGAACACCATTTTTTTTTGGGAGTAATGGTCTAAAGTGCTTGGGAAGCTACTCATGCCACTAAATTTTGAGGAAGATAAGGATTTCCCTGAGACCCCTTGACTTGGATTCTACAGGGTAACCCTTTCTTTGGGGGTATTGAGGCAAGAAAGAGCTGTTAACATTTGCTATGCATCTCTGTAAGCTAATGTATGTTATGGTGAGAAGTAAACATTCATTCTGTGAGCTGCCATTTCTATGTCTGAGAAAAATTGCATTTGTAAATCACTGAAAAGGAAACATTTGTGCCTTAAAGCCCTCATCTATGAATACTATAGTGTCTGAACCTTTCACTTGCCTTATGGCAGGTATTTAAGTCTTTGAATAAATGACATAATTAGACTCAAATACATAAGCTGAATCAAAATCTAGAAGGAACCATTTTAATTGGAAGAAACTGCTTGGAAAAAATTCATCACAGTGGATCGCAAGCTCACTCTTCTATGGACTTTCAGGGTATCTGACCTTTCTTTCCCAAGCATTGAATTTTGGCTACAAGCTTCTCTTTTTGCTTGATCTAGCATTTGCTATGCGAGAAGGCAGTTCTTTGAAAGCCATGTGAGTTTCTACCAAACTGAACTAATTAAAAAAAAGTTTATGCAAACCAACCAAATACCAAATAAGAGAGCACTTAAAGCAATTAAAACTAGAAATAAAATGATGAACTTAAAGTCCTTAGCATTCTCTGAACTGAATATGTAGCAATGTAAATCATTCATTCAGGTTAATTTACTAAGTCAATGATGGCTTGTTTTTATGCTTTGTTATTGCCTCTGACAAAACCATATTCTTTTTAAAAAATAACAGTAAGATTACAGTATATTTTCAATCTTAAAGTGATTTTAGAGACTATTTAGTGTGGCTGTCTCCTTTCTCAAATAACAAAATGAGACCCAGAGAAAATGGGCTAATGCAGGTATTATATAATCTTGGTGTTCTCTCAGTTCAGTGATCTTTTCAATAGTGCAAGATGTTCCCTATGTCGTCTTTGTTCCCTCTTTGGGGATTGTAATTTGAAGAGAACAATAATGGACATTAAAAATTGCCACTAATTATCCCTTTCTCTTCATTAGCATATGTAACTAGGCTCAAAATTAGACTTATTGTGAGAAGGGACATTTGCATTAAAAGTCAGTGTTCGATGGAGCTGGGAAAGGTAGTCCCATATCAAGTGAGTTTCAGAGAAAACTGACCCAGCTATAAACCTGTAGCAACACTGTGTTCCTTAGTTTCCAGCACTCTACCAGATCTTACTGTTAGCTTCCAGCATCCTACCAGTTTGGCCTCTTAAAGGAATAGATTTAGATTTAGTAGTATCCTTATATGTAAGTCATCTATTATTATTTTCATGTCATTTCCACAACTTTCTTGATAAATGGTCATTAAGCACATGTAGAGATGACAATGCCATGTCATTCAACCATATTAGCTGTTCTCAACTTGCTAGATTGGCCCATGATCTTTCTAAGATGAGTAACCAGTAACTGAACACAACACCATGCTTACAGTTAGCAAAAATCTCATATATCTATACACATGCTATTTTAAAGCCAATTTCTCCCACATTGTACTTCTGTACTAGTATTGATGTGCAAGATGTCCTATATCTGTCTATTATAACCTTTTGATTTGGCTCATAATCCATCCTGGCATGAATTTGGGGTGTCACTGTTATATCATTCAACAAGTTAGCTATTCTGACTAGTTGTGCCACCTAAAAATTATTCCCTTACCCATAGCACAGATAAAAATATTAAATAGGGTAAGAAAAAGAAGAGCACTAGAGAAAAATTAACCAAGTTAAACCTTGGTATAGTTGTTCATTGAATTATCAAGCAATCTAATTGCCATCATTTACTTTGTTTATCTTTTAAGCTCATTAGTTTATGATGAGACTTTGCAAAAATTCTTTACTGAGTATGAAAGACATCTACCTGTTGATGTAGCCAGCCTCTCAAAAGGAAAGTGAAGTTAGTCAGCCAAGACACATTCAGAATATGCTTGTGATGACTGTTGGTACTTCTTGCTTCCCAGGCTCAGAGCTAAGCCGTTACCTCAGAAATCTTTCATGAGGGTCAAGAAACAGAAATGTTAGCACTCGTTCCTCGTGAATCCTGAGCTTCAATTTATACTTACTAATGATTCTGTTATTCTTTCTAGTTCAAAAATAAATCTCTTTGACAGAAGAGACAGATGCAAAATAGGGGTTGTCTACTCATTGATTCCAGGATTTGTTTGACAACTGTCATCATTACACCACTGATTCTAGCAGTGTTTATATTCATTCATTTTAAATTTTGCCCTGCATATGTGTAAAAGCCTTCAGCCCTGCCTAGTCTGGCCCGCTCATGTTTTTAGTTATATGATATTTTCATCATTTAATGTCACCTTTATAAAAAAATAGGACTTTGTCAAAAACATCCCAGTTGTATCCCTAGCTTCATCTTAAAGATTTTTTCACTTTCTTTCCTGTCAGTATTACTAGGACAATGATGGTTGCTTTGCGTATGACAATGCCAACAACTAAGTATGATAAGAACTAAAGCAATTAAGCACTTACTATGATCTAGAAACTATTCTGTCTTAGTTCATTCAGCCTATTGTAACAAAATGCCACAGACTGCGTGGTTTTTAAATAACAGAAATGTAGTTCTCACAGTTCTGGAAGCTGGAAAATTCTGGATGAAGATACCATAAGATTCTGGTTCTGGTGAGGGCCCGCTTCTCTCTGTGTTCCCACATGGTCAAAGGGCCAAAAGAGCTCTCTAAGGTCTCTTTTTAAGGGCATTAGTCCCATTCATGAGAACTCCACCCAAATAACCTAATCTCCTTCCAAGAAGCTCCACCTTCTAATGTCTCATTGGGGATTGGAATTTCAACCTGTAAAATTTGGACTGACACAAACATTCATTCCATAACATTTCAAAGTGCTTTACCTGTATTAATTCTTAATGTTTACAATGACACTTTGAGATAGATTCTGTTTTTATTTTTACTTCACATATGAGCATATGACGGCCTAGAGAGGTTTGGTAGCTTTCCCATCCCAAGTCCCATGGTTAGTAAATTTCAAAGCTGAAAGCCCTGTATTCTGATTTCACAGTCTGGGATTTAAACTTTTACTGTATTGCTAGAGAACACAGGTTACACACAGAAAAGCTGAATTGTTAGGGGAATAATTATGCAGTCTCAGAACATCTTATAGGCAAACTTGTGGGATATACTGAATTAGTTTTTGGCATGCCTCATCTCCTCTTCTGCACATTTAACTATCCTCACTGCTTTTTGTTGCCAACTCTGAGTTCCCTCTAACTTGCAAGCTATCCTTAGCTCTTCAGCTAAACTGTAAAGTTTGAGAGCATGGTCTAAGTTATAGCTATTCCTTTGTTTCCCACATAGTGTAGCCAAGCTTGTGAAATATGTGGTATATGTTAAATCCTTCTGGGATTAAATAAATGACAAGTTTTGGAATTCATGTCTGAAAGAAAGCTAATGAGTTATATTCTCCTAGGTAAGGTGTCTGTCGACAAATTCAGGAGCTCAAATTTTCGCAAAAGAACTGTGAGCAGTGAGGGAAAACATGATGCCTGGCATAGAACAATGCTCAGAGACTATCTAGGAAATGAATAAATGAGAGAGGCAGAGAGTTTCTCTGGATCAAAATCAGTATCAATTGTTCCCATCCCCAATTTCTGCAAATGATATATACTCTTGAATCATTAACTAATTGATGGCAGAGCACTAAAATATTTTCTTCAAATCTGAGTCATAGTAATTATGCTAGTAGTTTAAATACTGTTTCATCGCAAGTTTAATTAGAAACATAAGTGTGCATCTATATGAGTTGGGCTATATGTATATCTCCAAAGAGAGATGAAGATACTATGATGTGGGGTTTTTATCATTTGTTTGTTTGTTCAAGTAAATAAATCAACTCCTAGTATCATTCAGTTTGGTGAATACACTTTATTATCTTAGTATCTGGGTAAATCTTGAGGTACAAATTGACTCAGACCTATTCAAATTTAATATCAGACTTTAGACAAATCCTTTCATAACAAAAAATAAATGGAGAACATATGATGGCTTAGGTCTTTTATATATAATTATATGGTTCCCAGAGGGGAGTTATAATTGAATTATAAGCTGCCTCATGAGTATTCTAGCCGGTGTTTAGAGAACCGCGAAGCAGAGCTGAGCAATTTTTTTTCACCAGCTAGAATGTGAACAAGACACCCTATAATTCAATTATAACTAGCCTCCAGGAACCATATAATTATATTATAAAGTAGTTTGGGGAAACTGGGAATCTGAATGTTTTTCAATACATTGTATATGCCTAATGATAATTTGATAATTTGACTTTACTACTCACCTTTCCTAATCACACAGGTATGGGGACACCTTTTGTGTCCTTATTCCCATATACTTTTCAAAATTTTCAGAATAAATTGTCATGCTAGAAAGTCCTTGTTTACTTTCCTTTGATTGTAGTTCTATCTGTACATACTTATACACATCACTTAAACATTTTTTCTTCAATTTTCCCAATTATAAATGACAAGATTTGATTAAGGTCATCTGTAAAGTTCTAACAGTTTCTGAGGCTTTTATTAGTCAGGATTCTCCAGCGATCAATCTGTCTTTCCTTCTATCATTGTGCCCTTCACTTACATGCCAGTCGTGGAGAACCTATGATGGTATTAAGTGAGGCTTTACTTTATATATCAATAAAGGTGTTAAAAAAGGAATATGCATGCAAGCAATGATTCAAATACAACATCAATGAGTATGTACTGGAAAGTTAAAATCTCCATCTCATGTCCACCCTAATTACTTCTGCCCACTTTCTGCTAATAACGATTTTTAATATGTCGCCCCCAGTTGTTTTTTCCCTTAATTTTTCACTCAATGATCATATACATCTTTCCATTATTTTTAAAATAACTTTTGATTGAAATAATATTGCATTATAGCATTATGTATGTTTCAGATGTGCATCATTCTAAATTGATTTTGTGTATACTACATTAAGTTCACCATTATAAGTCCTGTTCTATCCATCGCCATACAGATGATATAAGGGTTATATAAAACCTTAATATTTATTTACCCCCCCTCCCCCTTTCCTTCTGGTAACCATTAATTTTGGTCTTAGAGTCTACAATTATAAAGAAAATGTGAGATACATACACATAATGGAATACTACTAAGTCGTTAAAAATTAAATCTGGCCATTTGTGACAACATAGATGTACTCAGAGGCTATTATACTTAGTGAAATAAATCAAATGGAGAAATGATAACACCATATGATTTCATTTGTATGGGTGCATAAAGAAATAAAATTAAAACTAAATAGAACAAGAGTATTCACTTTCTTTTGAGCAAATGACACATTATGTGTCACATATAATATATAATATTATATATTATTATAATAAAATAATTGTATTACTATATAATTTAGCTAATTAAATGTAATTAACTGATTTAATTATAATGATAAAATAAATAATTTTATTATATATTATATTATAATATTATAATATATAATGTGTCACATTATATGGACACATCAGAATCTATATACATTTCTCTTCTGAGGAAGTCTAGCTTTTTCCAGTGTTTACAAAAAAGATTGCTGCATGGACATTCTTTCATGTATCTGTAGGATAAGTTTATAGATGTTAAGTAGTATAATCAGAAGGAATGTGCATTTTAGATTTTTGATATGTATTTATACCTATATACTATA
Source organism: Uropsilus gracilis (assembly GCA_004024945.1). Taxonomy (NCBI): domain Eukaryota; kingdom Metazoa; phylum Chordata; class Mammalia; order Eulipotyphla; family Talpidae; genus Uropsilus; species Uropsilus gracilis. The sequence continues at coordinate 62,493 of PVHY01004772.1, read as the reverse complement.
GATATATGTACTATGCACTAGTTGGGACAGTTTTACCACCCACTGACAGTGCTGGAAAGAGCTTGTTTCTCCAAATTAACACTGGATATTATTAAACTTACTAATCTTTGTCAATATGATGGGCAAAATATTATTTCTCATTTCTGTTTTAATTGCATTTTTGAATTGAAGTTGAACTTCCTATTTTTCATTATATATGCATATATTCCTGTGAATTTTCCACATACTTTGTTCACAGGTCTCTTGGGTTATTGGTCTTTTATTATTGATTTGTGCAAACACTCAGAGATTAAGAAAATTAGCCCTGTGTCTGTCATCTGGGCTCCAAGACTCCACACTTTTTAATTTATCTTTAATCTTGTGTATATGGTAGTTTTGGGATGGATAATGTTTAAAGAATTTATATTATTGCATTCAAATAAATTGGAATGTACATGGAAAATATAGTCCAAAATGAAATTCCACATTTTGTGACTTTTTTTTTAATGAGGCCATGAAGTCCCCTCTGGAAGGAATCCTTAAATTACTCCACAGACCTTGTCCTCGTGGACATCACATAGTTCTTAATTCTCATCCTGAAATTTGCTTTCAGATAAGCTCATTTTTCTTGTTGTTTATTTTTTAATTGCTCACAGATTGATCAATAAAAACATGATAACACTGAACAGATTTCAGATCTTTTCTACCTTTGCCAGGGCATTCTCACTTCACTCAATATAACAGCTGCCATAGTGCTTACATTATTTGTTAATCTAATTTTGTTATTTCTTTCTCATATACCACATAACAGTTTCCACTGTGTATGATTTTAACAGGAACAAAAAGACAAAATGGTCTGTCCTTCCTTCCTTCCTTCCTTCCTTCCTTCCTTCCTTCCTTCCTTCCTTCCTTCCTTCCTTCCTTCCTTCCTCCCTCCCTCCCTTCCTCCCTCTTTCCCTCCCTAGCCTCCCTTCCTCCCATCCCTTCCATCCCTTCCACCCCTCCATCTGTCCTTCCTTCCTTCTTGCTCTCCTTTCCTACCTCCCTGTTTCCCTATCTCCCTGCTTTTCTACCTCCCTTCCTTACTTGTTAGAAAAACAATACACAATCACACTAATGTGTATATGTTTTTGTATTTATAGAGATAAATATATATCATTACAAAGGACACATGTAAAGTAAAACCCCTCCTATGGCCTATCATCTGTATTTGTATACCCTTGAAGATATAAACTTTCGTATGTATTTTTTGAAATTTTCTGTGGAACTACAAGAGGATATAGGTATGTGGGTGTAGGTATATAAGACAATATATTATCTTGCAAAAGCATATGTGTACAAATGAGTGATTCTCTTAGCCAGAATCATCTCAAGGGATAAGCTGATTACATTGCTGTCAATGGGGAGAAATTTCCGAAGGCTTCTGGTCATTGCTTTTAGACCTCAGGACTTGTGAAATGTTCTCATTGTAGTGTTTCTTTTTATTTTTCAAAGATGGACTTGATTTTGGGGAACAACCAACTGCTATTTGAAGTCAAGTCTGCAGAATGTAGGTGTTCAAAATATGTAGGGTAACCCTTGATCAAGAACTGTAGAGTAGTAAAGTGAATTTTTTAAGCATTTCACCAACATTAATGATAATCCTCATTGAGGATTCTAAACATGGTTTTGGGAATGGCAATGTTGTTTGTATATATATATGGCATCCTATGGTCATAAAATAAGTGATGGGGCCAAACCTCTTTAGGATATATGAATTTTACCTTGCTAGTTTTTGGATGTCAGATTTCAGCTGTCCTGGTTTGTCTTAGTTCCCCTCCTTAAGAGCCCAAGAAGCAGCACAGACTTCTTGACACTAGCCCAGAGGGACAGAATGACAATCTCAGAGGTGAGAAAGAGCCCCCTGGATTTTGGGGGTGGTCTTTAATAACCCCTTGTGCAATGACTCTTTCTTTTAAATATATGTATGGTTATATATTTTTATCAAACCTGATTACAGTCTGTTTCTGGAATAGATAATGTTTTTTTTTTTTCAATTCAGCTTAAATCATTTCTTATCTACACAGAGAAAGATACACATCTTATGACATTCTTATCATATTCACATTGAGATACTTTTTAAAAAACTTTTCATAAGCTATCACTTAGTGAAATGATTACATCCTAATATTCAAGTTCTTTGCTTAAGGGCAACTTCTGTTTTCTTTCACTCTGATGGCTTGTATAGAAGCTTGAAATTTAAATTAATGAGGGGCATAGTAATAATCTGCAGTAAATCTTGCCGAGTTTAAGCAAAAAAAAATAATTTTTTGTATATTTTATAACTTGCAAATGCTAGATGCAGCAGAAATAGGAACACCATTGATTGCACTGTGACTATAAAGAGGATTTTTGGTATACTGTGCATGGCATGAGAGAAAGTAATTATAAAAGCCATTCATAAGAAGGGAACTTGGTTTCTAAGCATGATTTCAGGTAAACAGGAGGAGGCTGATGTTCTGAACCCTTAATAAGCCCTCTGACTTTCAAAATGAAGAACAGTGCTCTTAATTAACTGCCTATTACCTTCAACATGTTTTCAAATGAAATGTGATGGGCAGCCTGATGTTGACTAACTTGTTTTCAATATATAATTGCCCAAGTCTACAATGAAGCTCTTTTTCATCACCCCCCCCATGCTTGTTAAATAAGGTCTTGCATAATCCTATTGATTTGTCTGTTCCCTTTTGGAATATAGCATGTCATTGCAAATTGACCAGTAAAATATAGGTAGGTGTGTCCACAAATGGTTTTGTTGAATTCATGTTGATAGAATATCATTCCTTCCTTCAAAAAGTATGTGTCGAATACTATGTCCCATTCACTGTGGTGGTTATTGAGAGTATGTGGGGGGGGGTCTGTGTGTGTGTGTGTGTGTGTGTGTGTGTATACACACAAAATAAAATTTGCTAGGAAAGAAATATCTTCATGGCATCATGACATTGATTGACTATACCAAAAATTTTCTCAACTTTACCTTTCATTTGAAAAATAAATACAAGGCAAATCTCAACTCAAATTCCTGCCCTTTACTTACTCACTGCAAAACCTAGTGCCAGTAATTCAAATTCTGTGCGTTTCTGTTTTCTTTTTATAAAATTGAGATAATAATAAGTACCTGACAGAATTTGGGTGAGCTTTATAATTTATGTATATATTATGTCTAGTCTTTTGTGAACAGTCAATAAATGGCAGCTAAGATCATAATTATCAATATATAATTTGCTTATATGGATTGCATGATGTGTGACTGAGGTTTTTCTTTTTTCTCTTTGGAAACAAGATTTTTACAATTTAAAAAGTGACAAATGTTGGAAGAGAAAATGACTATATTTTCCCCAAACCTTACAAGTACTTGTAGATCACACCAAACATGCTTTTATGGTGATGCATTTTGTGTCTGTCCAGCATGGCATGCATATTATGCTTGCCTTAAACACAATAATTTCATTTGCCACTTAACTCCTGCCTCACATTTTTCCTTCATGTTTCCTTTATAAGGGTCGTGCCAAGAAAGGCTGTGCAGAGAAAAACGTTGCCCTCCCCTCCTCCACATGTCTCCTTTCTATTCTCTGATATCTTCCCTGTCAAATTGAAGCTTTAAAATTGGATTCACTTTAGGACATGAAAAGCCAGCATTGAATAAAGAAACAAAAATACTTCAACCTGACTTATGACAGAAACTTACTTTTGCTGTTTTCCTCTCTCTGTCCTTTATGTCACCTGTCTCAAGCATTGTCTGCTTAATGTTGAAGTATTCAGTCATTGGGGAAAAAAATCAGCCAAATTAGTTGAACATTTATAGACAAATATTCTTAACTGACTGCATTTTTGGAGCTTTTTGACTGTATGCTATGTTAGTGCAGACTTAAATGTATCTCTCAAATGGGAAAATTAACACTAGTTTTGGAGCACAAATGTCAAATTAATCACAATTTTTGGATAGCTGACTATTAGACCTAAACACATTTTTCATTTATTACTAGTTAAAAGTCGCATAAGTAATTTGCCTTCCTTAGTAAATCCAATTAAGGTATGAACAGCACATTGCATGTGTATATACTGAGAAATATGTGTCTGTTGTATACCACCTATGGTGATGCATAATAAAGAAAATGGTAAGCTGCTCCTTCCTTCCCCCATCTTGAAGGACCACAGTGTACACAGAGAATTAATATGCAAATCTGATGAGTGCCATGATAGATTTGTTTAAGAAACATTTCTTGAACACCTATTATATACCAGTTATTATGCAAAGCACTAGGCACTTAGTAATGAAATAGGCCCAGTCTCTGCCTTCATGGAATTTAAAGTCACTGATAGAGAAGAAATAAATATAAAATGAAAGTTGAGACAAGTATGCTGAAGGATAATTATGAAATGCTATCAGATAAAAAGTCAGAAACCTCACACTCAGTCTGGTAGATTGGAAAGGATTTCTAAAAATGTGACATTTAAATTATAAGGTGAAGCAAGGGCAGCAGTGACCAGTGCAAAGAATGTAGAAGAACAGTTGTTGGCTTTGCAACAGTAGTTCTCAATGCAAGGGCATTTTGTCCCCTAGGGGACATTTAGTTACTTGTGGAGACATATTTGATTGTCATAACTTGGGAGGAGATGCCACTCACATCTAGTAGACAGAGGGCAGGAATGCTGTTAAAATTTCAAAATACACAGGACACCCCCTGCCAACAAAGAATCATCTAACCTGTATGACAGTGGTACTGAGGTTGATAAACCCTGTATCAGGTTCTAGAAAGGGGAAAGGTCAATGTACTGGGGAAATATACAAAAATGGCCAAAGATAACTAACTCTGAGTTTGGTTCAGTAAACTGATAACTACTTATTGTGAACTTGTTATGGGGACAAAAAATATATCTTTGTCTTTAAAGATCTTATCTAGTAAGAAAAAACATTGGGAAAATGTCAGAACCAATGCAAGTGGTATAAATAATATTAATACTGTGCTAAGAAAGCGTTGAGAAAAGATTCCCCAAAACATGTTCTAGAGGTCAGGAAAACCTTTCTACAGATAGTGACACTCAAGACTAGATTTTAAAGTCTGAGTTGATTTTAATCTTTCTGAAACTTCTAGAATCATTGGTGTCAGAGAGTTATGTGGACACTAGGAAGTTAGAAGTGATTCAGGAAGACTGAAGAAGATTCAGATAAGATTCAGGAAGATAAGACTAAGAGCAAGAGCACAGCATTCCATAAATGAGTAAACAGTCTCATCTCAGTGGGTCCTGCGACAAAAATACAAACGGATACTCAATCCTATGGCCTGAGCCTTCCTTGTGACCCACAACTCTGGGGAGATCATTTGGGCAAGGAAATGTGAGACACAAAGGGGCTGGAGGGGAAGGACAGGATTAGTGCTCTCTGGTTCTGCAAAAGTATTACTCTGTGAGCAGGAGAGTGTCTAGGTGAGCGCTAGGTCATGATTCTCAAAATATGGGCTCCAGGGATGGGATGTGTTCAGCAGCCCCAACACAGAAAATTGAGGTTTAGTTGCAGATAAGTAGTTAAATATATAAAGACGCAAAGCCACATATTAGTTTTAGGTAATTGATATACATGAGACATTGCTAACAAGAACATCTTCCTCCTGCAGCCCTAGCCTCTAAGACACCTTTCTCAAACAGAAGTTTTTGTATACCTCTTGCTAGGAAAAGAACCAATGAAAAAATATAAGCAGATAGGGAAATTTTTTCAAGATAATTCAGAATTTGAGTATGTAATATTCATTCTTTTGAAATATTTGCTCTAGAGGATTATAGCTAAACATGTTATAGGAGATTTGGTTGATTTTATCTTGATCCTTGAGCCTACTCGGTGACTGCTTTCCAATATGATTTTACCACATTGTAAAAGTGTGGAATTTTTAAAGATAAAAATATCCTTAGCACGCTATTGTTTAATTGCAATTCAAAATTTTACCTTTATTTTGTAAGCAATAGTCCTTCCTTCCTTCCTTCCTTCCTTCCTTCCTTCCTTCCTTCCTCCCTCCTCTCTTTCTTTCTTTCTTTCCTTCCTTCCTTCCTTCCTTCCTTCCTTCCTTCCTTCCTTCCTTCCTTCCTTCCTTCCTTCCTTCCTTCCTTCCTTCCTTCCTTCTTTCTTTCTTTCTTTCTTTCTTTCTTTCTTTCTTTCTTTCTTTCTTTCTTTCCAACATAGCTTAGTGGTTAAGAGCATGAACAGTGAAGCCAGAGTGCCTGGATTCAAATCCTGCATCTCTTATTTACTAGCTGTAAGAGCTTGGGCCAGTTACTTAATTTCTGTGTCTCCAGTTCCTTATGAAAAATGGGGATCATAATAGCATCGCTTTCTTAGGTTTTGGGGGGATGCGATTAAATCAGCTTATGCATTAAAAAACACTGACACCTTCAATGCTTATTATTTTGTCAAAAGTAATTTTTGTGGAAACCAAAGCTATATAACAGGCAAAAGAAAAGCCACTCTGGTTGAATAAGAGAGAAAGGCAACAGTGCTAGTTCTGGCTGGACATAACTCACTCCGAGGCCACTACCCATATGATTTCATTCCTTTTTCCTTCAGTATAGGCAACTTGGAAAGAACTTGACAACCACTAACCTACTCATCTAAGCCAATCACATCTTTTTTGCAAATGAGAAAAATTGCTTTAGGCAATTTAATCATGACAAAGTTTCCCATCTTTTTGAAGATGAGATTCTATAACTGGTTCAAGTTCACACAGCTAGTAATCAGCAGAGATGGAATTTGAATTCATGCAAAGGACAGTTATTTTACATATTGGCTCCCACATCTATGAACCATGAAGAACATGGACATTTCCCTCAAAACGGTCTTTGTCAACTGTAGATCAGATAATTGATGAAGGAGTTGTCTTTAGATGTTTAATTTAGCTGAGTTAGCACATAGTTTTCAATCAACATTAGCTACTGCTTTTCTTTAAGACATTCACATACACCTAAGGTATTTTTTGAATCATTGTCTCAGCAACACTCTTGTCAACATACCACCTTAAATTTTTTTAATTAAAATGGTGTCAAGTGTGGAACATTTGCTTTGAAGAACAACCAAGTCTCTGCTCCTGTTTTCTGTGGACAAACTTGAAACATTTGTATTCTGCTATCAGAGTGCTTGGTTGTTTTCTCCATTTTTTTAGGGATTGCATTGCAGTTTGACTTTCACTTTTTTAAAAAACAAAATTAGTATTCTCGCACATGATCTGAGTGTTCCTTTTACATTATTATTACTGTGTCTTTAAAGAAGTTGAGAAATCTGGCTGCTTCCTTTGATGGGATTTAGTTTGCTATGTGGTTGTGTGGCAGTATGATGGTAGCTGTTCTCTTGCAGGAGGAGGACAAGTGAGGTGTGGTGCCTTGAGTTGGGCTCTCTGATATAGAGTGTCTTTGGTAGTAGAATGTGTTCCATTTTTTCCACTGCATCCAATTACTTCCTTAATTGAAAAGGACAGCATTCCACTTTAATTATGTGTTCTCGTTCCTACATTTCTTTTAATTTATGGAACGATAAAAAGTAAAGCAATGCAAAAACAACCATTTGAAGAGCCATTTGGAACTATTCCTGTTTGACTCTGACCATTTGAGATTTCCAGATTTTCTGTGATTTTAGTCTCTCTCTAAGCATGGTTTGTTAGCTTCACTGGTTATTTTCAACAGCACATTAAATGTCCCCGGAGACTTCGCTTTCTGGCTGACATTTGATATTGTTTCTGCTGTCACTTGTAAGATTCTGTACTTCTCCAGCTGTCGCATTCTGGAGTAATCTGCCTATGTTGCTTACATCAGAATCATTTAGAAATTACAAGGAAACATGAATGGGGATGTGATTGCATCAGTATTTCTAATGAATTTTTTAACCTCCTATGACTAAGAATAACAATAATAATAATAATAATAATAATAACAACAATAATAACGGAGGAGGAAGGAAGTGGAGGAGAAACAAGACATCAATTTATCATCAAGATATGAAATGAAGCCCCATGGAATAGGAGAAAATAATTAATTTGATTGTGGTACTTATTTCATAATGTGTACTTATTTTAAATCATCACATTATGTGTATTTTTTAAAGCCATGTGTGTCTTTAAAAATAAAACACATCGTACATCCTAAATATGTACAAATTATGCTAAGTGAAAAAAAGACACAAAAGACCATATATTGTATGATTCCATTTATAGGAAATGACCAAAATTGTCAGATCCATATAGGTAGAAAGTAGATTAGTGGTTTTCCTTGGGAACAGGAGAATAGGGATGATTTCTAATGGGGAGGGGGGGTTGAAGGTGGTGGGAATATTGGATAGTGTAGATGACTGCACAACTATTTGATTATAATAAAAACCACTGAATTGTACACATTAAAAGGGTAAATTTTACAATATATGATTTAAACCCCAACGAAACTGTATTGTTTTAAAGGAGGAAAACAATAGTCACCATTGAGCATTGACCCAATTTCTGGTATTAGGTTAAGCAATTTTCCATGCCCGATCATTCTGAATGTTCTCAGCTGTGTGTACATAGGCCCATTATTTCCTTCACTTTACAGATGTGAAAATTATAGCTTACTCTGACTACTTTATAATTGATCCAAGTTCCCAGAGGCAAAAAAGTTCAAGAACTGGAATCTAAAATCTAGGCACCTGTAATATGCTCTAGTACCTTTTCTTCCTGGCTACATTTTTTATAACTTAATGCAAACCCATAACATTATTCACCCATTTAAATAAATCATTTTAGTATATATGATATACTACATATAGATGCCCTTATCACAGTCAATTTTAGAAGATTTTGATCATCTTCAAAATAAGCTCTCCCAGCCTTGAGCAATCACTAGTCTCTCAGTGTTACATTAGATTGATATTGTCACCTACAGCCATTTGCATCATTGCATTGCATTATCTGTTAAAACTGTATTAGTCAACATAGATAATGCCAGGGAATTATGAGACAGTAGGATTCCTTTTTAAAATGATTGGCAAACCTCTACTAATACAAAAGAGAATAACTGAATATGATTTAAATGGACTCCGAAAGGCAAAGGAAGGACATCACAAATGTTGATTTGCCCTGTTTCTGGAATAGAATTGCCTACATTGTTTTACTGGAAAACTGGGTCTCAAAAAGAGAAAAAGAAAAGAAAATCTTGATTGCAAGAAATATGCTTTGCTTCTCGGAAAGAATGCACAAGTTGTCAGGAACTTTCTTTGCCTTTACAACCCACACAATGTGCTCTAGCTAAATGGTTTTGCTAAGTGGCTTTGCTAGAAACCTTCCCTGCCCTCCTTGTCTCAAAGGTACTGCTGTTCCTCCTGACCCTCTTGACTTCAGTTTGAGTATATGTCTTTCAGTTAACAAGTAATTTGGGGGAGTGTCAAAAGGTAACTAGTGTCCTCTGGGTTACAATTAACCTAAAAATTAAAAGGTGGAGTTTAAAATCCTCATTAAGTATACAAAAACATAAAAGGGAGTTTCTGGAATGGAATTGGATTTAGAAAGTCACCTTTGAATTAATGAAACTGCCGTACTTGACTATGAATCAAGCTAGATATTTGAGAGAGGATATATATGTGGGAGAAGATATATAGTATAGTTTCAGGAAAAATGAATCTAGAAAAATTATTTTTAGGAGCATTTTTCTGTGAACTTGCTCACAGTGCATATACGTATGCCCTTCACTTCACTCGTAATTCCCACTAATTTCTGAAAAATGCTTATTAGTGTTCCGCTACTTGAATCAAGGATTAGTGTTTTCTCATTTAACCTGACTAGATATTTCATAATATCATATTTCCCTTAGAAATTGTCTTGATTGTTTACTTTTATATGTAGCATGGATGGAGTTAGAAGGATCATCTTAGTGGAAATAAGCCAGAAAGAGAGAAATATGGCATGGTTTCACTTATTTGAGGCATATAGGGAAAACAAACAAACGGACAAGAAAACTATAAAACTGCCAAAAATATAGAACTGAAACAGAGCAAGAGATGGGGAGGAGGGAGAAAATGGGGGAGGGGAGGGCACAAAAGACTGTTCACCAGTGATAAGGTGATGGGAGAACCTCAGAGCAGACAATGATATTTTATATATATAGAGAGATATAGATACAGATATACTTGTGTGTGTATATATAGACATATATATATATAAAATCAGTAAAAATATTTTTAAATAAATAGCCAAAATAGAAAGATAAAATATAGAAGTATTTATGTCCACTAAAAAAATTTTTTTAAAAAATAAATGTAGCCTAATATAAATAGCTGGCACTTCTAGAAATGACTTATAATGAACTCTATAGCCTAGTAGCAAATTCTCATTAATATGTGCTACTATAATGATGCCTATCTTTTGCCAACTCTGAGCAAAAAGTGGAAAATAGTTTGATATTGTTTTTGCTGTGTAAACATTTGACACCATTTTGTGTTCAATATACTGAAACACTAGTGGCTATCTTTTAATAATAGTAATATTTAGTAATTCAGATATGCCAGTTTTAAAAATAATTCAAAGTATTGGTTCTAAAAGCAATAAGGTTCTTACTTTAAAATAGCTTTTTTTATGGAATTCAGTGTGTAATCTCCAGATACAGAAGTATATAAATATAATCATCTACTGAACAGGAACACTGGAGAAGCACTGAAAAATATCACTGCTTCTTGAAAATATTTGTAAGTGAATAGTTGTCACAGATGTGCTTGCTCTCTCTTTAGGTATTTCTATTAAATGGTTCTTGGGTAGTAATGAGCGTCATTTACTTAGTTAAATAAATTCCTCTCTCCCATCCTCCAGTACATCACACACACACACACACACACACACACACACACACTTGAATAAGCATATATGCCATGGATTCTGTTGTATTAACCTCAGTTGCCTGGCTTTTAGGGAAGCTTGTTCGGGGGGGTGCAGAAGGATTTAGAGGTGAAATAAAGTTGACTTCACTGACCCAGAGTCAACAGGACACGTGTTTTGAATTTAGAAATACAGAGGTCCTTGCCCGTTTCTTTGTAACCCCTGGCACATATTTCAGCAGCAGCTGGCTGGGTTATGCTTTCTTCTGTATCATTGGAACAGAGTAAAGATAACTGACCCATTTGAAGATTGAACCCCATCTCGTTCTTATTAGTACTGAGCTTTAACCAACAGATACAGGATTATACAGAAAAGAATCAGAGCAAAGGACAACTAGGAATTTTATGGCTACATGACAGAGATATAGTATAGGTATCTAGGACATTTTCTTCTTCATTAGGAATGCCTTTCAAGGCTTCCACACTTCCGTTATTCTGAGAGCCATTTAAGATATCTCATGTGTAAGGTTACTACTAGATGCAAATATACTCTGGTTTATCTTCAGATCATATAGATCGTTTGCCTTTTACAAGCTGTAGGTTTTTCAACTGAGGTCAAAAAGAGATTATTTGGTGAACATCTATAACAACCTTTAAAAGTATATACACATCTATGAAAAATGAGCAGCTTTGGTTATCACATGGTCTGCCTCTCAGTTTAGATTATGTCACCAGAAATGGAGAGGCAATATTTAGACTTTGCCTTTTTCCCATTTTAGTACTATTCTTCCAATGATTTGTTCTTTCTCAAATACTGCCAAATCAAGAATGTAGATGTAGGGACTGGTGGTTCTACTCCTTCAAGAGAAAAGAAAAGTTTCTTCAAGAGAAAAAAGTGTTTCTAAGTTTATGAGAATTGACATCCTAATGCATATGTAGAAAGTCTTTTGATTGAAACCAAATTGGAATAAATTAATGAAACTGTTTTTGGCTCACGATGACTGAATCACTGACATCTTTTAAATTCTCATAGTACATGAAGAACTTGATGGTAGGAAAAGATCTGCAGCTGACTGGTGACAGTAGACCACTATCTTTACTTTGGGGAGGTGACTATCTTCTACATATGCTGAAGTAATAGAGAGTGGGGATGGAGGGGGAGAAAAAGAAGGGAGGGAGGTCATCATCATTGTTCCCTTTGTTGCTATTTGCCCATCCCTTTCTTTCTAATAACCACCACTGATTGATGTTAGTGACCAAAAGTTTATTTTTGTGTTTCGTTCATCCAGTTTTGTGCTCTCCATATACCACACGTAAAGTAAATCATATGGAGTTTGTCTTCTTGTCTGGCTTCTTTTTTTATTGAATAATTTATATATATATATATATATTTCACATCATTATAATCCCTGGGGGTCACCCACCACCTCCCCTCCCCGACTGCTCCAGCTGGTCCCCACCCTCCCATTGTGTACTTTCATTTGGTTGTCCATATGTTAGTGAAACCATTTGGTTTCAGTCTTTTTCTTTCTGACTCATTTCTGCTAGTATGATTTCTTCTAGGTACATCCAGGCTTCTTTCACTAAGTATATTGCCCTCTAGATCACCCATGTTGTTAGAAATGGCATAATTTCATCTTTTCTTGTAACTGAGCGGTATTTCATTGAGTATAAATACCATGTCTTCTGTATGCATTTGTCAGTCAATGGGTGCTAAAGTTGTTTCCAGTTCTTAGATATTGTAGCTGGATACTGTAATAAACATAAGGTACATAGACCGCTTCAAAAAAGAAGAAAGGAAGGTAGAAGGCAGGGAAGAAATGTGATTCCAGCTTTTTAGTAAGTCTGCATAGAAATGGAATAGAAATGGTAATCTAGAATCTCATTTACTCTAAGCTGACAACAAAACTAGAGACCACTCCATGGCTTTGGGACTGCATGAAATATCATTAGTTTTAGGTATTTTTCAGAAAGAAATTATTAAAAAATAAATCAATAATGGTATACTATCAGTGGTATTAAGGATAGTAAAATAAGTGTCCCCTGGAACATTTGAAATTATTCATCAGATTATAAGAATTGGTAATGTTACCTCTTCCTTTCCCCTTATATAAAGACGTTGATTTATTAGAAAGTTGTGAATAGGTTCTCATTTGGTAATGCACCACAACCTGGAATTTATTTAGTTTTGGTTGTGATTAGTGATGAGTACTTAGGTTATAGATATGTATTTCTATTCTAATTTAGGTATATTAATATATTAAGGAAGATTCTATAGGATACTATTTTACAATTTTTAAACCTCTGTAGTTTGGTGACTACTCATCTCTAAAGACGAAGTCAGATTAACCTATTAAAGTGTAGGCCTCAACCTGATTTTTGACACTTGCTATCCTTCCAGATAAACTTCATTGCCTCTAACAGGTCCACATGGTCTTTATTAGATAGAAAGAGAGCTTTCACATCAGTGCTCTCTCCTTAGGTGTCTATTTTTCTTTTCTTCAAGGGCAACTCTCACCTTCCTCCTGATGGAACCTAAGATTCATTCTTTAGAGTCAGGACATTATTGTCCTAGGAGTCCCATGTTAAAGTGCAATTACCTGCATTAACACATTTTGTTTGTTTCAGTTATCTGGGTTACCTTTAGGTTTGTCTTCTGAGAGCAACATATTGAAAAGAAGGTCAACTTCTGGCTTGGCTCAGAAGTGAGAGAGGCAAGTCTGAAGATCATATTCTTACCTATTATGCTATTAAGTCTGAGGATTTTATAAAGTTATTGGTGTTATCTACCAAGATAAACATGGGGAGAGGTATAGAAATAGGGAAAGAATATTTATAAGGAAAAATAGATCAATAAAACCAACATTACCTACTTCACTGTTCTGTCCAAATCTGATTCAAAACTCTGGAAATAACTCAGGCCATTACTGGTGTTTGTTTCAAGGTATATTGCTGCTTTTAACTTAAACTGTGTCTAATTCTGTGGTGAAGAGAAATTAATGAGCATCCTCAGCTTTCAAGGTTTTTTTTTTTTCTCTAAGAGTTATGAAGTTATACTTAAAGCTGTTGAGTAGAAAGTGCCCATTAATTGAAGTAGAGGATATGTCCAGATAGAAGAGGTTTTATGATCCTGTAAAAGGCAAAATGAATAATATATTTTTAAAGTCATCTAAGTACACACATTCTACTTGACCTGCTATATTTATATAAGGTTTGTCAGCATTTATCCTTGGAATTATATCTTTTTCAACAGGCTCCTCCTTCTGCTCCTCTTCCTTTTCATTCACCTTCTTCATGCTTCATCCATGCTTCTTTCAGTTGTTCATCCATGCTTCTTTCAGTTGTCATTGACATCACTAAACTAAAGGAATGTAAAATATTCTGAATGGTACCATGTGGGGAATACACATTCTCCACTTGCTAAAGTGTGTCCTCCACTCTGTCCTGCATTGGCACCTGAACTTCCTACTATTTTGTTTATGATTTGCGACTAAAGTACTAACCTAAACAAAAACCTCATAAGTACAAAACCAGTGCATTTATATTGATTCCTTAGAAGGCAGTGAGAATATAAGATGTCCCATTTCCTTAGCACTTATGTAACCTAGCGTGTTAGAGTTCAAATGGATATTTCAGGACAGTTTCAGTTTTTAATTAAAGTTGGATTTTTTGGTTTCTTTTTTGTTTTGTTTTAGAATCCTTTCATTAAATGAGATTTCATATAAAAGTTCAATGAATGAAGTAGATGAATGGGAAAACAGTAGGGCTCAGTGTCTCTGTTCTTATCAGTTCTGTGGAAGCTTAGTGGTTGTATGAAGTTTCAAAAGAGCTCATATTCCCAGAGCTGTTTCAGAGAAAATGTTACTAGAAACCTAATCTTCTGATTCATAATCTAGCAGTCTATCCATCCAGTGAAGTAGTCCCAGTGATTACTTTTTCCTTTAATTCACCTCAGTTTCTTCTACTCTGTAGAATTATTCTTATAAGCATGCTACATTATACTGCAGTAGTCAGAAGACAATCATAGAGAAAATAATCCAGATGGGAAGGAAGCAGGGTGATTCTGAAACAGAACCCTCCTTGCCAGGTCTAAAATCTTTTAAGCACATCTCTGAAATACAACTGAAAATGAAAATGGGGTAAAAGTGCTGTATTGTTGATAATTTCTGTCGTTGTGATGACTCCCAAATGGACATTAGGCAATATCTAGGTAAAGTGGGCTTTAATAGAAAGGGGAATGAATTGTAGGTCAGATTCTCCCAATTCCAGAAAATTACTTTTTGAAAACAAATAGTAATATCTGGTGAAAACCAGTTTAGTGGGGTCATGAGCCTAAATTTTACTGCAAAGCTCCAAATGATGAATAGTGTCGATTTTTCCGTTCAGTTCAGATTTTTTAACATCCAAGGAAAGGATGTTATATATGGCAATATAATCAGCAAATTCAAATAAAGCAATGTGCATGGATACAATGGAACTTTATTAATCAGAATACGCTCTACAAATTAAGACAATTGATGTCATAATACACTTTTAGTCATGTCTGAAAATATTATACTTGATAGGCATAGCCTATTGTAAACATATGAATGGACTTTTGCAATGGGTAGATTTTTTTCAGTTTATCAGTTTATGAGAATGGCAAGCAGTGTTAGAGAGGTGCTGATTATGAAGCAGAGAGAGAAATATCTTATCATGACATTTTTATGATCTTAACTTCCACAGAGGTCCAATTACTTGATTTTTGTTGTTCTATGTTTCTACAGTTTTTCCGTCAGAAACACTTTTCTTTCTAGAAGACAGGCAGATGTGAAGATCCAGAATTTCTTGGAGTCTGAGACGTACAAAATTTCAGGGCACCTCCTAAAAAAAAGAATACAAAAATTAGGTATGAAAGTGAATATTTAGAAGGGATCTAGGCAAGTGAGATGCCCTGAGGCCTTAGCTTCAAGGTAAAGCCACTCTGGCATGCAGAACACACTGCTAAATAATTTAGTAGTTGATCAGTGAAAGAGAAGAAATTTTTTCAAAAGCCACAACCCTTTGATATTGAAAGGCTTTTTGATATGTTAATGACATGTATAAATACAAGTGACAAGATTGCAATCATTTGGTCAAAGAAAGACAGAATTATAACGCGCAGTTTGATAAGATGAGATCTAAATTAGATCAATTAAACTTTGATAGTACTCTTACAATCTGGTATGTCTTTCTGTAATGCAGTTTGAGGAAGTTAGTTACAATTATTTTAAATCACTGATAGTATGTTTTAGACCAATGAAATGGGAATTACCAAGAAATACATTCAATCTGATCAAGGTTAATAAGAAAAGGTTCAACATTTTCATAAATGCCCTCTTAAACAGATGGTCTTGTGTAAGAAGTAAAATGAAATCTAGAACTAAAGTAATGATTCATTTTCTAATTTGAGATATAAACTGCAATTTAATCGAAAAGCACTATACTTTTAAGCATCTGATTCTTTTGTCTGGGTTATTCACTAAATAACTGCACTTAGTTATCTTCATTATCTTCAGCCCCACTGAAAACCTTTGTCCACATGCTTTTTATCTATCAATTTCAGGTCTAACTGGCCATTCTTGGCACTTTTTTTTGGTCTTCCTTGAGAGTTTTAGGTCTACATCATTAATAACGGGAAAATTAGAATATATGTTAATGCATTCTTATGGTGGATGAACAGTTGATTCATTCTTTTAGGACTAGTCATATAAATAAGCTTGGAAAGCATATGGCTCCCTGAGTGGTAGTGTTTGAAGGATACCACTATGTTTACTTGTAATAGTGTCTTCCTAGTATGTTGTGGGAAAAAAATGACTAAAATTCTCACTATTTTGATTATGGTTTGGGATCAGAGCGCTGAAAATACAAATAGTCAGAGATCTTTAACCTGCTGTAAGAAAAAAAAATCTAGAGTCACGGCTGGGACTGGGGATCGCGGTTTGAGACCCCTTCAGGGCAACATGGCGAAACCTAGTTCCAAAAAGAACAGCTGGGCGTGGTGGCGCGCAGCTGAAATTCCAGCTACCTGGGAAGCTAAGGCTGGAGATTGCTTGAGACCATGGTACACCGGGCAACGTGAGCCTGCGGTTCCGCAGGAAAAATATACTGAGACCTAGCCTCAAAAAAAAAAAAAAAAAAAAAAAAAAAAAAAAAAAAAAAAAAAAAAAAAAAAAAAAAAAAAAAAAAAAAAAAAAAAAAAAAAAAAAAAAAAAAAAAAAAAAAAAAAAAGGAAAAAAAGAAAATCTTTACTGTTAGCTATTGATGCCAAAAATAAGTTGATATGAACTTAGCTATAAATACTATAAAAGATGCTCATCAAGATAAAGATAATAAATGATGTTGGAGTGTATTCATGGTGTACAACTTGAATTTAAGGAGATAGGTGTGATAAATTGGCTCACTTGGGAAGAGATAAAATTCTGTTTATTTAAATACACATTGAACATTTATTATTTTAGCCTTGTCTTCTGGAATATTAATCCAGAGATCTTTAAACTCTAATCCACTTCGTGGATAATCCTAGCAGCCACCATTCACTGATAAACTTATATACACTGCTTTTCCCCTACTACTACTTTAGTTGTAAAGGTCTAGGTCAAATACAAGGGTTTGAGGAGATCAAAAATTAATTTAAAATGACAGCTTTATAGGCTAACATAAAATTTGATTTTGAAAATTCTCTACCATGTAGGCATGATGTCTATGTAATCATCACATCTATTGTATATAGTTGAATTTGACTTTAAAAATATAGCAGAGGTATCATTTTAAATAGTAGAGTATACCATGTGCCTGTAATAACTGTTAAAAACAGTAAGATGATTTTATAAAGCAGATATATATACACATCTATAAGCACACATATACGTATATATTACTATAAATCAGGCTCTATTCCAAGTACATTACTATCTACTGATTCAATCTTTATAATACATCAATGAAGTATGGCACTATTATCATCTCCATTTTACAGATGATACATTGAGACAGACAAGCTAAATGACCTTCTTAGATCACAGGTCTCAAAATGGCAGATGGAAGGATTGAATTGTTTGACCCCAGAGTCACCATGAATAAAAGAAGGTATAGTAAGGAAAACAAAGAAAGGCTAAACTATTAGAGGACATAGAAACACTTCTGTAAGTAACCAAGCAAATCTGTTTCACACCTAGAAAATTGCATTCTAAAGGTATAATTATTAAGAGCTACTTATAGCATTAGTCGACAACAGTAACATGAGACAAAGAAGAAAGTATGGCTGGGCAAAAGTGAAAATTGGGACTGAAGCTCTGTTGTTTTACTGACTGCCTTGCTGTCTTGGAATATGATTACAGCCCTTGCAGAAGGAGCTAGCTGTGAATGTGGCATTCTGTATGCCAGGGTCAAACAGATAAGCTTCTTTCTCACTTGATTCTATTGGAATGTCACGTGGAATACAGGCCACTTCATATCAAAAGTCTGGGGAAATGAAGTACACAGTACTGAGAATATTCCAAGAACCTAAAGAGACTAATTTATGAGGAGAGATTAAAAGGATTAATTATATACAGCTTGATTAAGTAATGACTAATGAGAAACATGAAAACTGTCTATAAGTATCTGAAGAACAAATACACCAAGGAGAGAAGGGATTTACTTTGGCACAAATAGTTGAAACTAGAAACACTGGTTGAAATTCAGAAAAGATAGTTTGCCACAGTAGTGTCTGAAATTTCTTGATAAGTGATATCTACTATACCATAAAGTCAATTCAGAAAATAAAATAAAAATGGGTCCAGTATGGCCTTAAGAATACCAGCAGAGCTTATTGGATGGTGCTGTGATATATAGTAAGAGGTTAAATATTCTAGAGTTTGATGTTCCTTAGATTCGGGAAAAATTACTATCTGTCCGACTGTTCACCGTCATAGTGCAAATTAAAGGTAGTTTTTTCACTTCTTCTCGCCTGGTGGCTTGTCCAGTAGTTTTGGTGCCTGGTTCTCTGGATAGGCATTGCTGCAGGAAGGGACTGGACACCAGTTAATCAAACTACATTCTCTTGAGGGAGGAAATGTTGATTTAAGCAGAGACCAGATGCTAGAACCCAGGAGAATAGATATTGCAAATGGTCATGTGTTAAATTACTATTTATACTTTGAATAAATGGATCAATGAATAAACCCAAGTGCACTGAAGAAACCTCATCTGTACAATATGATTAGCAAAAAATACATACCCATAGTTAAATTAAAAACAAATTATGTGAAGCCTGACAAAAGATACACTCAATAAATGGCAGCTGTTACTTTCTGTTGCTCAGTGAACTGATAGAGTGATATTCAAATTATTCCTTAGACAACTCCCTGTCCTTGCACCCTGATTATGCCTACTTCATCAGGAGGGTGTTGACAGTGGTCATAATTTAAAGTCTTTTGGGGCAAGTCAGAAATACAAAATGAATGAGGCACTTGAAACATTAACTTTGGGATTCAAATGAAGTCATTTTGCAGAGTGAAAAGCTGATGCTGATGCTGGAAAAAAATGGCAAATTACCATGTTTCATAACATTTTTCTGGTAGAAGAAATTAGGATTTTTTTACCATAGGTTGCCAAAGAAATTTCATATCCTCTTAATTCTCTTTCACTACAAATCACCCACGTTCTTTAAAGTGAAGGCCCAGTTGGTCAATAGAATAGTATCACAGATGCTCCATGCTATGGTCGGTATATTGATTGATCTGAATATAAATGTTATTTCCTAACCTCTTCCCAATATTCTACATTAGAGTTGAACTCAATTTTTGTTTCTCCCTTATCATTCTTTGTACATTTTGAGATCCTAACTCATAAGCATTTCAAACATGGATGTGTTTTTAATTCTCAAATGTTTAAAACCAGCATGAAGATGTTGCAAAACCATGATCCTTTTGGGCGAGAAAAATCACTCTTTTTAAAGATACAGTAAGTTGAACTTTCAACAAATGCATCTCTAAGATGAATACCACAAAAGAAATACCAAGCATAAATTACATTCGAAGATTAATCAGGTGGAAATAGAAAATTTTGACTAAATGCCAACTGCTACATAATGTTGCTAAAATTTAAAGAATACATTTACATTTATTTAATGAAGATTAAAGGCATCACTGTTTGTAAAATGTCAATTAATAAGGACCTGCAGTTTTTGTTAGAGTGAACATGCATTTTAATTGTTTCTGTGAAATTTTTATAATGATTCAATTGTCCTTGTTACGCATTTCTTGCTGTCAGTCTCCAGAATAGCCTGGAAGATAATACATAAAATAGTTATTGTGATCTTTTTCATAAACTTCTTCATGAAGAGTGATATGCCATTGTTTCTAATAGAGCACCACAATGGGAGGGCAGTCGTCTTCTCCATTCAAAGGGGGTAGACCCTGAAACCTTATCTCCCTATATCCTCATTTATCAGTTACCATATACCCTTATTAAACCTAGCAAAGTAAATCTGAAAAAAACTTAATACAACATTTTCAAACTACTAATGATTCTATAAATATAAGAGTAGTCATTTTAAAAGCCATTTTCTGATTAAGAACGAGCGCTTTCTTTTCCGTCAATAGTAACACAACTTGTCTTTTTAAGGGCATTTTCATAGAAAAAAGCTAACTTTTATCACTCCAGCAGAGTTGCTGTGTACACCCCAACACATAGAAGGGCATTCAATTTTGGATGTTGTGCTGTTGACCAGTTCACTCATTAGCTGTACCAACTTAACTATACCAGCCTCTCAACTCCCAAAATCCAAATTCAGATGTAAGCAATATTCAAGTTACTACATACAGGCCATGGTCTCATGAAGTTATTTTATGAATAGTAAAAATTGAAATGTTAAATCCATAAATTCCAAGGATCTGCTATATTTAGCAGCTAAATGAGTTTGGGAGTTGCTTCTCACTAGCTGTAATAGCAGAATGTCAAAAGTATCTCAGTCTTAATGGACTCTTAGTGCTATTATCAATGCTACAAAGAAATCTAGAAAAACATTTTATACCTTAGACATTTGAAACCAAAACTGGTCTTCATACTTCTATCAGTGTTCATTTTGTGCTATTCCCAAATATAGTATATCATTTATAGTAAATTTTGTTTATTTTACTATTAGGAATTTAGAGATTGTATTTATCTAAAAATTGGATACTGAACAGATGTATAAACACCAACTACCTGTTATATCTGAACACTGTGCTTACTATAGTGAATAAAAATATTAATGTAGTTTTCATTTGTTTGTTATTCAACAGACATTAGCTAATCCCTTTATATGTATCATCTCATTACTCCTAATGATGAGCCTAGGAGGAATTTTTGTTGCCTTTAAGGAATCTATAATCTATTTGTTGAGTTAGAAATGTTACATCTTTAGGGTGCCCTGAGAGGCATAGAGAAGTTTTACCCCCAAATATACCAGATGTCCTGTCCAACATCCAGTTTTCCCTGTCAATGGAATTTTCCTTTCAAGGGAAATATATATATATATAAATATATATAAATCTTATTATTAATACTGTTAATATTCTTGATAAATCTGGATAGATGTATATATTAAGGATTTATCGGGAATGGTAATAGTAAGATATTTTAGTAAATTTTAATCTTCATTGAACCAATCTTGTTTATGCTTTTTATTCTAAAAATTTTCTGTTTAATGTGACACTATTTTCTATTAATATTCTATAACCCTGTTAAACTTGTGTTAGTTTGTGAGTCTACTATAATCCTACCTGTATTCTCAGGTGAAATTTTCATTTGATTAAATTTTCATTATTTTCCATGAGAGTTGCACATTATAAGGCAGTTCTTAGCTTGTTCCTTTAAAGCAAGTGCAACTTGTTGAATTAGAATTTGTTTATGAGTGTAGATTTATGCAAATAGCAATTTTTGGTCTCCCACCTTTTCTGGTATATAGTTAAACTATGGTAACATAGAAAATCTTGCAAAACTAAACAGATTGCAGAAGTCTAGCATCTTGGATGGTATGTAGATTTGTTTCTTTTCCTGGAAGATTCTTATCTGTGAAGTAATGAAGATAGATAATCTCCTGAGTAATATATTATCTAGGAAATTAAGCATACTGGCTTTTAGTCCAATTCTTGACACAATGTGACTTCTACCAAGTTATTTTTTATCTCTGTGGGTCACGGTTTCCATGGCTATAAAATGAGATGATGATGTCTATCTCATAGTGCTATTGTAAAAGCAATGATAAAAAATATGTATTCCTTTTAAAAGAAAGGCACATTAAATAGCCAAGTAATATTCTTAGGTATGCATGTTTGTGGCTTTTTCATTGTTAACATGTGTAATGAAAACTTGTTTTCATTTGATTCAACAGTTGCAGTCCAACAAGAGGTACAAACAAATACAATTTGGTTATAAACAGAAGAATATTGCATAGATGGTATGGGTACATTTTCCTCTCTAGTGTATGTAGGTAGTTTATGATTATTATTGTCGGGAAAATGGTATGAAAAAAGAAAACAAATCTATAGTTATGCAACACCAATCTGTATAGGGTGAAATGTTCCACAGAAAACCCATGGTTTGCCTTTATCAGTGCCTTTATCACTCCTTTCTTGTTCTGTGTCTCCCACTACTTATTGCCTGATGCTGTTTTTGTCACTCCCAAGACTTTACAACTGTCCACAGAAGGTTTAGTAGTTTCTACACTAACAGCTTTGTATTCACTGATTTCAAAATGCATTGAGGATGACATTATTATCTGTAGAAATATCCACCCTTGGAAGATACCCCCTAAATAAATTTCAAGGAAAAATACATTTCAATTCATTAAATCTTTACCTAATACCTTACCTACCATTTAACTACACTTGTGTTAGGTGCTATGGAGGATTGGTGGGAAATAGCCAACATAGTTTTGAAACCAAAGCAGTTGTTTGTTGAGATAACATTCTTATGTCTGGCACTCTTGTCATCTTCCTTTTGAACCAATATGCTCATTAAGACCATGAGCCATATCTGATTCATCTGATTCATCTTGGGGTCTTCTACATTCACCATTTGGGAGGGAGAATTTTTCATATTATGGGACTGCCCCACATTATTACATGATTACTATACCTGACTTCTATACACTAGCATCTCTCAGTCTTTGTAACAACCAACCCCCATTTCCCAATATGGGGGAATTACGCTCTAGTAGCTGAGGACTATTTGATGGATGTTACCATGAACATGATAGGGGTTTTGTTAATATTTTTAAATGGGATGAATTCATGAAACAGTGATACCAGGTATAATAGGGCACTGGAATTCTTGCCTAGGACAGTTCTTAATACTTAACCTATCACTATCTGAGTTCTTCACCTACAAACAATTGGAAGATCACTCAGGTTCAAGAAACAACAGCAAAAAGACTTATTTAACATGCAAGGAAAAACAGTCACTGAGGTGAAAAGCGGCCAGCTCTCTTACCCCAGCTACTGTCCAGTATTTTAAAGTCCTAAACAGAAGGTGTCTAAGATGGTATCCTTCCACCACTCTAGACCTGGAACAAGTATTTCAAATAAATGGCCATGATTCCAAAATGGCATCTTCTTGATGATAAATTCCTGGAACAAATATCCCAATCAAAACATCACGCTGGCATCTTCCCAGCACTGCGCATATGGAACAAGTATTCTGAACAAAAGGCCACAGTGGCATCTTCAGCAACTTTTATCTCCTGCATCTCTGGGAGACTCACACTTAAATTTCCAGCAGCATTCACCTCTGGGTGAATCTCAATCTACCTTCACCCCAGGATGGTCAAACTTCCATGGTGGTTGAACAGTGAAATGGCAGTGCCCCAGAGCCACTTCTGGAGCCCTTTATATTTTTTTCATCATTCTTTACCCCTAATGATTCTTTCTTGTCCTCAAGGCATGTCTCATGGGTTGTTATTTCTCTCACCTGTGCCTCCCACGGGGGCCACCACCTGTAACATCAGTGTTGTCATGCAGCTGTGCTCTGCTGCCTTAGTTACATTAACCCATGAAGAAAAATTCAGTGAAGCAAGACTCCTTAGAACAGAACACTAGTATTAATACTAGGGCTCTGGGAAGTGAGATTGTGTTATGCTGGGCTATGTAAATTATCTTGAGCTGTCCTTCAAAGATAGAGAGGTAGGCTTTCAAAATGGAATTGGAGAACAGCAGCTGCTATACATAAAAGAAGAAAATTAAATAGGAAATTTTGGAGGGCATCATTCTGATTGGGTTAGAAAACTGCTTGCAGGGGCAGGGGGTGGGGTAGGGGATAGTATAAGGAATATTTGAATGTAAGACCATGCTGTAGGCAGCTGGCAAATCTTGATGTGATCCTTTAGTCAACAGTTTGCAATCCAAACCTTTTGATCAAGGTTACAACAAAGTGCAATTTATTTTATGAAGATAAATTTGGTTGCTGGATTATCAGATGACTATAAGGAGGCACATACTGGTTACTAGTTAGGAAATTGCTGCCATAATCTAGTTAGAAAATGAATCATCCTTTTTCTGTTTGTATTTCCAGCCACAACTTTCTTTTATTGTTTCTTCTATGAAGAAGAAACCTCTTTTAAGAAGTAGAATATATATTATGATTCCAAAACTCATCAATGTTTCTTTTACATCTCCTTACCTTTCTTTTACCAATGAAACACATTATATTACTTTAATAGTTTATTTTTAATCTCCTCAATTTTATCTCCCAGCTCTTATTTCATAGTTTAAAAACTCAAAACTTAAAGTACTGGGAGATAGAAACAAAAATCAAATCAATGATCAATCTCTTCCTAGGAGAAATGGAACAACAAGAGGAAAACATATAGCTCTAAGTCTAAAGGTTCTTAAATTTGAGCGGATGACATTCACAGAGGAGTCATCTAGTTTCTGAAAAGAAAAACTTGACGGTGAATTGAATTACCTTAACTCATGTTTTCTTTGAAGAGTCTTTAATTCAGTTGTCAGTATTTTAAAATTTTAGTTTGAAGGGGGTTAGTAAAAGGCATCATCTATGTCTTTATTACTCAGATCATTCTTTATTTTGCTACGATTATTAGAAAAGGGATATTATAGTCAAAATAACAGTACAATATGGCAACTGCGCATTAACACAAAATAATTCATAAAAATATTCAAACCAATATACTAAAACAAGGTTCTTAGTCTGGCTAGTTAAACTTTTAAAGGAATACATTTCCAAAACATGTTTTTATTCAAGCACCCATTTATATACTAACAATCAATATGCTTTTTCCCAATTATTTTTATCTACTCATTAAATGTCCTCAGGGACCACCTACTTAGCAGTTAGCTAGAATCATTGTTTGCAAATTAAAGTAATTAAATTATTATGTTGATGAAAGTCTAAAAAATTAGACCTTTAAAAATTTTTTTCTCACACCTCAGAGATTTTACTCTCCATATAATATATGTGTTAATATATAACTTTAAGCAGAACAACTGTTAGGCTGATTAGGTAGAGCTAAATTAACTTTTTGCATCTGTCATGCATAGTTTCAAGGAGCACTCTGGGCCCTTTGAAAAATAAGGATAAGACTGAACATTTTCTATGAACAGGTAGTTAAGAAAATACAGAAGATAAAATCCTAGATGACATAGCAAACCATTTTGTTGGCTCAAAACTAAAGAAACTATAGTAGTGGCTTTCTCCTTGGATAATTAAATTTCCTCTGATAATTTTTGAACTGCAGCTTTTGGGTAGGCCAACAAAAGAACAGAGTAAATATGTTTGTGGGACAAAGGTAACAGTGTTATTAAGAATGGGAAATGTATTTTTCCCATAAGTAAGAGACCATGTAAGTTTCACCAGTTCCTAAGTGGCAACCTTCTTTGAATCTTTCAGGATTTCAATTTGATAATGTTTAGCCAATTACAATTCTATAACTTGAAGAGGTGGGAAAAAATCCCTTAAATTACCTGTGAACTTATTCAAATCATTAATCTGATTAAGTGAAAGCTACATTATGTAGATATATTTTAAATGGTTTGAAATACATAATAATCAGTTAAAAAGTCACAGATACACTATAGTCAGTTTTCAATTTCTAAAACTTAAAATACAACTGACACAGATCTAATCCCCAGGTAAATCACTTCCTTTTAGTTGTTTAGCAAGTAAATGGGCCAAAATTAAGATCTCCAGTCCTATTCATGATCTACCATGGCCAACACCCCCTGCCTGCTAGCCTTCTCCTAAATTCTCCTTAGTGTCCTACTATTGTGTGTTTCAGTCTTTTAACCTAGACCAAGGGAATGCTACCAGGAAATGCAGGTGGTACTTGTTTCCCCTTTGCCTGTCTAAAAGAGGCCAGTGAAAAATTTCAGCCAGTGTTCCCCACAGGAAGAATCCCTTGCTCTTCCCCCTACACTCGGTTGCATAAGTTACAAGAAATAAAAAGAGCAGAACAATGTAATATATACATTAGAGGTCTGCTAAGTTATCTTAAGCATAGGAGAAACAATGTGAACTTTATTATCAGACCAACCTAAATTCTAGTCCCAGACTTGACAAGCAAGAACTTTGATATGTGACCTCAGGCAAGTTGCTATACCAGTCTGAGTCCAGGTTCCTCATTTGTAATTCGCCAAAAACTTCCCTACTACCTGCCCGAATGGTTAAAGTACTGCAAGACCTGAGAACAACTGGGGTATATCCTTCTGGATATTAGTAAGAGTTGGTAAAATATATACTGGTTCCCAGAAAGTGACTAATTTCTGTTGTTGACATTTAGCTGAGGGGTATATAAGAACTATTCTTAACTTATCGATAAACTTATTATTGATTAATAAATTTATCAATAAATGTAGGGAAAAAAATCAAATACTACATAGATCAGGATAAAAGTAAGCCTTCAAGGGACTGCCGTGAGAGTGATCTCCAGAGGAGTGAAATAACTACCTGTGAGTTCAGTGTCAGGCAGCTTGGAAGACAAGCCCTGAAACCAAGTGCCATAATTACTCAGTGCGCATTAAGTCAGGATTAGCATCGTCCAAGGTATCGACACAGCAAATTCAAATTACTTCAAGACAGGCATGTTTAAAATGGATGACTGTACCTGGAAAACATAAGTGAGCTCTTCTATCTAATGCTGATAGGCTACAAAGCCATTTTACATCCATTCAGTCAGGTCTCACCACACAGCTCTGATGACAGAAACTTTAATTATTCTTGTTTGTAATCTTCAATAGACTAGAATCAGCAGTTAAGGAGTAGAATATAAAGATCAAGAATATAAAAAATCAAGCGAGGCCCAACTGTAACATTTGCCAGGCATGAGGGGATGATGCTATGGAGGTTGATTTACGTGACTAAAAGTTAAGGTATTTATTAATCTGACCCTCTTTAAAATAAAACATTTTATACCCTTCTGCCTTGACAATATACCCAGGTTCATATTTAGAACTCTTGGATACCTACCTCACATGCACAGAGATGACACCCCGGTCAATGTATAAATTCCATCCACATTTCCTGCAGACACTTATCTCTTCATCCCCATTGCAACTGCAATTGTGTCAAAGAAGTCAGCCTACCCTCAGGAGTAAGGACAGGGGAAGAAACCTTTCCAAATCCTGGAAATGGTTTCCTGCTATTCGGGTGGGGAAGTCCAGGGCCTTTGACATGATTTCTACCTCCCCCCCCTTCCTCTTGCTCTCCTAGACTCTTTCACTCTCTATTGTGTGAATTTTTTGATAATTATTGTGTAAAGTATTTCACTTCTTAAGTCAAATGTTATTCAAAGTCATCTCTAAGCTAAAAATGATTTTTAAGAAATTACGAAAATTTCACGCAGCTCATGATTTTTAGATTTCTTTGATTTCTCTTCTAAATGGTTGCAAGATTTTTTTTGATGGGGGGAGGGTGACATTAGTATGCATTAATATATATTTATCAACTTCTCTGGTCATTTAAGTCATTTGATATTTTACTGAATTTAATATTCTGTGAGTTAATATTTGGAAATCTTTAACAGCCTCCATGAAGTCAGCCTATAGCTGCTAAATGCTAACTTTAACTAGTAGTTTTAAATTCTGAATGAGTTTCTCCTGGATTTATAATGCCCAGCTGGTTCCTAAACTGGAGATAAATTGTCAGAACATTGGATTGAATAGATTTTATTTTCCTCTATTTTTTAATGATGAAATATGTCAAGTGTACAGAGATTTCACATGGCAAATATTCACATACTCATTCTTTAACTGAGCTCAAATCTAAAATGTTACCATATTTTCTTTAGATTTACTTACAGTAAATAAAATAATGGGCAAAATTGAAACTTACTATGTACAGCCATTCCATTTCTTTGCCTCCCAAATCCACCCCTCAGTTGTAACCAGTATCTGAATATGATATCATTACCATGAATGCTGAATTTCATTTTATATCATTCATACAGGTTTTTACTAAATACATATTTTCTTCAGTGTCTTTTATTTCTTAATATTGCTTCTGTGATTTAGCTATTCTGGTTTATGAGGTTTTGTTTCATTCTGTTAATTTATATGAATGATTTATTAAATGAATATACAAATATTCTCCTGTTAATGGACATTGACATTTTCCCCATTTACACATTTAATTTTGTAGTCAGCAGTATGTTAAACATTCTAGTGAGTTATATGTGTGTGAGAGAGAGAGGCTATGCCTCAAAGTAGAATTTCTGAGTCAAAGAGCATGAATATCCTCAACTTAAGTAGATATTACCAAGTTGCTCTCCAAAGTCAATGAGACTCCCATCATCAATGTATGAAATTCCTAGTTCTCTATATCCTTTCACTACTTGTTATTAAATTATTGCCAGCCTGAATTCATGTTATGAATTCTCACTTAGTTTATATTCCACTGATTGATTGTGAGGTCAAGGACTTTTCCACACATCTATTTTCCATTGAGGGTTCCTTGTCAAAGAATTGTCTGTTGGTGTCACTTGCTCAATTTTCTACTTGATGTTTAGTTCTAATTAAAAAATAATAAATACAGGGTACTAAGCATTGTGGTTAATTGCATCAAATTTATAGATTAATTTGAGCACAGTTCTTTTCTTTATGATAAAGTCTTTCAATTCCTGAACATATTTATCTCCCATTCATTAAAATCTTTTATGCCTTTCAGTAATCTTGCAGCTTAATCCCTAAAGGTTTTTACATAGCTTTTGCTAGATTTATTCATAAGTTCTTTTTATTTCCAAGGCCAGCACTCTAACCGCTGAGTTATGGAACCTCCACTTTTATTTTTATTTATTTTTTTATGTCATAGATTCTTTTTAGCTTTTGTTAACACTATAAATGGGAACTTAATTTTTATCTATTGAAGTATCCAATTGGTTATTACTTATATAGGTGTGTGGTATTGATTTTAGTATATTGATTTTGTTTCCTGAAAACTTGCTAACTTTCTTGTTCATTCTAATAGTTTGCACTCACTCTTAGATTTTTCTATGTAGGCAGTTATATCATTGGCAAGTAATGAGCGTTTTGTCTCATTCTTTCCATTTTTATACTTGATTTATTTTCCTTGTTTTATTGCATTGTCTAGGACCTCCATTAAAATGCTAAATAGAAGTGATGAGAGTGGGTGTCTTTCTCCTGACTTTAATGGGAACATTTCTAAAATAACACCATTGATTACTATGTTTATTGCAGGTTTTTAATAAAAACCCTTTAAGAAGTTAAGGGACTAATGCTGTATTCCTAGTTTGTTATATAAAAAAAATTTTTTTCAAAATGAATAGACACTGATTTTTGTTAAATGCTATTTTTGCATCTATTCAGGTAGCATGTGTTTGTTTCTTTATTTTTGTAATTTGGTTAATTACATTGAATAATTCAAATGTTGAGCCAACCATTCATTTCTTGGATAAATTCAACTTGGCTGCGATATATTATCTTTTTTAAAGACTTCTGGGTTTGGTCTGCTCTTTTAAAGAATTTTTGCATGAATAAGATTAGTCTAATTCTCCTTTCACAAATTGCCCTTGTCAGGTTTTTGTATCATGGTTGTATAAGCCTTTTCCTCCTTTTTCAGTGTCTGAACGAGCTTCTGTAGACAGTTTGTCTATTCCTTGAACATGATAAATTTTGTATTTGAAGTTGCACAAGCTTGTTGTGTCTTACAGTAGGAGAATTTTAATTATACCTTTTATTTTTAATTTATTATTTCTTAAATTATATCGTTAGTTTGTATTTTTCTGAAGAAAGTTCCCTTTATCTAATTTTACGTATATTTACATACAGATATTTATAATTTATGGTTTTGTCATTTTTATCACGGGCATCTCTTTTGGGGCTTAACTTTTTTGGTCTTTTCTCCTTTTTTATTCAGTTTGGTCAATCGAATTTTATTTTCTTTTGTTCTTAATGAACTATCTTTTAGTTTTATTGTTCCTTTCTCTGCTTTCTTTTTTCCCATTGCACTAATTTCTCTGCTTATTTTTATTTCCTATCCTTTTCCTTTTTGTTTAGTCTGAGGTTACTTTTCTAACTTCCTGAAATATTTAACTCACTTTATTTTTCCACCTACCTGATAGGTAGTACTTCTCTGTCTCTATGTACTAAATACATTTACAAAACATTTTCCAATGTTATTTCCTCTTGAACTCTAGGTATTTAGTTGTGCTCTCAGCGTTTTCAGATGTCTGGAGGTTTGGAACTGTCATTTTACATTTGGTTTCGATTCCTTAGCACACTTGTGCTATATAGGGCTCTCACTAATCCTGTCTCGGAGCCTGTGTGAACTTAGCTCAGGGCTGGAGTGTGAAACTGTGCCTTATTCCATTTTCAACTTGGGTCACCAGTTTGTTAGAACCCTGTACCCTGTCCAGGAGGTCTTTCATTAGGGCTTCCCCTTCCTCCTGCCATTCCTATTGCCTGTCCCAGTGCTCTTCTATAGCTGACACCCCTCTGAACCAAAGCCTTGGGTAGTACTGCCTACTTCTGGACTCAGATCTTCACACATCATTTGCATTGTTTTTGCAGATTCTTTTCCATTCCAATCTAAGGAGATGTTTATCTTGTGTTTGAATCTGCTTGTGGGTTTGCAGTTTTTGTATTTTTGCTTTTGTTTTAGTATTAAAACTTATCTCTCATTTCTGTTTATTTGGAGTGGAGGTGAGCCCTTTGGCTTTTAGTGTGTCTCATTGTGTTAAAGATTGTTCTCCTCTGTAAAGATGAAGAGTTAGCATAACAGTCACTCTGTCTACTTCGTGCCCTCCATCTTGATCTTTTCTTTTGACTAAGCAACCTTCATCATGCGATATTAAAAATACTGGTAATGTTATTGCAATATATAAGTGTATCAAAATAACACCTTTACACCTTAAATTTTCAACATGTTACATGTTAGATTTATCCAATTTTATAAAAGGAAAATTTCTCTTTGCGTTTGGATCATACAGCACAATACTCATAGCATCACTGCCCTCTGTTTTTGAACCCTTCAGAAGTGATTATTCTGAAATAAAATATTTTGCTTTGTGTGTCTATTCTACATATAACTTTCCTTTGTCACCCCCTAGTAAATATATTCAAATATACTCCATATAGTTTTTTTAAAAATTCAAATTTTTGGTATAAATTGAAGGTTTTACTGTTCCTGTTGATTCCCAGCTTATTCAAGTAACAGTGAATCATAAGACCAAACAGAATTGATTGGGAATTGGCAGAACTTTCTGTATTCTCAGGGCTTATCTGGAGATTTAGTGAAAGCTAATCACTGACTGTAAAAAGCAGCTAAAAATTCTAAAGATCCCTCTTGTATCTGGTAAAGCACGTTGGTAGTAATTAGGTGAGAATAATAAAGCTAACTAATTACATTATTCTAAGTATATTTTAATGGATGGTAAGAGAATAGATCTTGGCTTTAGGGAAGCATTGAAAAATGCATCATCTCTACCAGCATCCATGCTGGGAGTAGAAGTTGGATGCTTTATACTGAACCATCCAAGTGTGTTATTTATACCACTGACCTGTCCACTGAATTTTATTTTAGATTCTTCTGTCCTTATTCATGAGGCACAAGCAACTCAATAAAATGTTAAACATGTCATCATTTATCATCATCCAATGTTACTCCTCTGTAGCATTATCCTCTCCAGAATCTTAACCTTCTTGGTTGATGAAGAGCTATAAGATTCTGGTCAGTCTTCTAAATATAATGTCAGTATGTGTCTGTGTATAAAATGTAGCTAAGTGGTGGATTTCAAGCCTGATATTTGTGTGGTTTTCAAAGCTAATGTGGTCCAAAGCTTAGTAGATAGCCTTGTTCTTTTTAGTCTTACATATTCTTTCCATATATTCATATGCAGAATATATGATTTCTAATAAATCTACACTAAAAAGTGTGATTCCTGAACATAAGGAGAGATTAAAAAGGGTTATGAAAGCAATTTATATTTTCTTGGGGAACCATAAAGAAAATATGCATATTTAGCTTAGCCCTAAGTTTCTCAAAGTCCACTGTATTTTAACTCATATCTCAAGGGGATAAATGGTCTATTTTAGTAGGAACTGCTTTGTTGCTTTAATTAATTAGGTCCCTTGATGTTTGGGATGCTAAACATAAATTGCTTAAAGTAATCCTGTATTCTTAGAAATATTCTTAAATGTATTCATTGTATATCATACTTAAGAACTAGATCTTATAGAACACTGGGCTATTATTGACATTACTAAAGCCAAGACTCAAACTCTATTTGCAGTATTAATTTCCTACTTGGCTTCCATATCATAATGCCACTTGAATCTCAGAGAAGTTAACCTAAAACTAGGTCCTATATTGCAGATATGTTGACCTAAAAGTGTTCGTGTTGTTTTGATCTGATTTTATAGGACTCTGAACATATGTCTGCTTGCTTTTTTGCTTCCCCCTTCTTACAGGGATGCTAGAGTAGGTAAATATGAATATATCAAAAGCTGTAATGTTCAGGTGTTATTTTTCCTATAGTTTAGTTTCTTTAATGAATCTACACAGGTCTTTCAACCAGTGAGCATCAACTCATTAGGGTCAAAAGCCTTTTTTTCCTCTAGAGAAACTTTTTTGATCTGCAGTGGTGACACACATACTAATACCTGAATGTTGAGGGGTCCATGATGTTATACATTCAATTCTAGCCAAATAGGTACTCAACAAATAATTTACTCAATGAATGCATTGCCACAAATTATTCTAGATCTTGTTACCAGTCTTCAACTTTTTAGTGCCATACTTGTAACCATCAAAGGAAAAAGAATGATTTCTGCCATGTACATGTGTCTTGGGACAGTTTAGAGCAGGGGTTGGCAAACTATGATGCTTAGCCAGATATAGCTTTGCCTCTGTTTTTCTGTTTCTGAGTTAAGAATGTTTGTATCTTTTAATGGCGAAACAAAAAATCAAAAGGAAGATAATATTTTCTCACGTGTGAAAATTACACACAATTCCATTTTCTGTACCCATAAACAGAGCTCTATGGAAACACAGCCATATTCATTTTTTTATATACTGCTTTTGCACTACAGGGCACGAGCTGTGTGGTTGTGACAGAGACTGTAAGATCTGCACAGCCTGAAAAATTTACTGACTTTTTACAGAAAAAAAAATATGCCAACCCCTGACTTAGAAGATTGATGAAATGGTTTTCATAAAGAAACCTACGAGGGGGAAAGCAGTGTTATATAAGCATAAAAGCGTTATGACTATTTCAGTTCTAAATCTGTTGCTATTATTTCTGAGCTATTTGCTTGCAGGCCTTATAATGGTAACAGGTGCTAATGCACAAGAATAGAACAATAACTCCTACCATAATTGTCCACATTCATAGAAAACTGCAGGTATAGCTGCAGCCAGATGTTTAAAGAATGGAAACTGAAATGAAAATGTAAAAGTCTTTACTGGGAAAGAAAGGATAAATGATATAGGAATTGTACCTAAGACCTGGTAAGCAGCACAGGCCAAGTAATTGTTTGTCTTTAATTCACATGTATAATCCTTAGGATGGATTTTTAATAGAGAGCCTCGAAACAACTCAAGAAATTTTAGAAGACCATAAAACAGTTTTCGCTTCTAAGGTTAAAAAAAAATCTTAATTTCCTTAAATTTTACATAATATCTACCAGTTCAAGTAAAAGTTACATTTTATTTTATTAGCATGAAGTCATGTAGAAAATGTTGGCAATTTATTCACAATTATAATGTAATGCCTTGGTGAGATGTTTATATCCCTATGGGTTAAGTGTGTAGATTCTTAATTCCATGGCAGAGAGAGAAAAACCAATGAAATATCAAATTTTGAATAATATAAGGAAAATGGAGCAGCTTTTAGAATGACAGTCATTTTTAGGACTAAAAGCTTATAATATAGGCTATCTTAAAACAGCACAAATGGAAGTGAACTTTAACTAATGGAGTTCATTTGACTAACATAGACAATAAAACTAGATGTTTCACTCCCCGAATGGGATTACATTTTGGCGGTTATCTAGTTAATTTGATTCATAGGGATTTGTAAATTGGATCATTCAAAATCCAAAGTGAAATGGTGATTTAAATGCAGCCCAATGGCCTCTGGAGAAATAATCAATTCTTTAGAATTCATCTGAAGAATTAAGTTTTCTCCTAATTATTCACCTGGAGAATTAACTTGAATTTTGAAGTATTTGACTAGGAAAAAAATACACTGCGGCCTTCCATTTTGAAAAACCCTCCAAGGAATAACTGGAAAAATTAGAGCCCAGTAGCAACAGGCCAAAAGGCCTAACTTCTTGATCAAGAAGGAAATAAATTAAATTGTATTTCTTTGTGGAATTAGCAAATCTGTTCACGTGTTTATTCAGTAAGTACTTAAGAAATTCTTCTCCATGCCAAGTACTTGCATACTGGAAATACATAGGGCAACATGAAGATAAGACAAATAAGTGTTCTACCTTTTTGGTGCTCATATCCTTTGTGGGGAGGGAAGATAGGTGATACCTGTGTGGGGAGGGGAGATAAGTGATACCTGTGTGTAAATTCAGATAGTCACATATTTCCATGTTATAAAATGAAACATGACCATTAGAGAGAGAGACTGAGCCAAGAGGCACGACTGTAGCTACTGTGGCTCTAGAAGGCCTCTCCAAGGAGTCAGCTTTTGAGGTGAGACCTGAATGACAAAAAGGAGCTGGTCATGGGGAATTATTAGCAGATACCCAAATATGTAAACTTAATCCCCAGTGTGTAAGCATATTTCATTTCAGAGACTGTGTTTGTTCAACATCAAAACCCAACCTATGATTTCCTATCAATACTTAAAAGTACCTTTGAGGGAAAATTTTGACATGGATTTATTGCTATCATTATTTTTGTTATAATTAACATTGTAAAACCCTTAGAAGTTGAGATGTTTCACAGATATCATTCCATTTGAACCTAATGTGATATGGATATTAATGGTGTTCCCATTTTATAGAAGACTTAAGGGACATAGGGTCCAAGGAGATTAAGTCACTTGCCCCAAGCTACTCAGCTTGTAAAGGTAGGGCCATGAAGCTAGTTTTTGTTCTAACTTTCCAACATGCACATTTATTACACTATTATTCCTTAAGCTACACCTGTAATAAGTGTTTGAGTACTAATTAATATCCACAACAGACAGCATATTTTTATTGGATAAATATGCGCTATCGAATATGTGCTAGTTTAGAAAAATAATCAGAACAAAATTTTCAGTTGAATCTTCATGATCGTTTGTGTGCTCAAAATAGAGGATATGATTGAGTTTAATACTACTGTATAACTGTATATGATTATCCATATTTAGTGTTTTTGCTTCATCATTTCCAAATAACTCAACATGTGTAAATTCCAACATCATTACCTGTTGTTTATTTTTTTGAAAATTAGTTTACAACACTGTTTCAAGAATACAGCTTTACAGGTGTATATGCCACACCATGCCCATTTCCAAAGGTCTAGCTGCCATCCACTACCCTCTGTTTCTCCCCTCCCTTGCCCAGCCCTTATCCTCAAAGGCCTTCCTCCTGGTAACATCCGTTCTTTTGTGAGAAGCTAGGCTTTTGTTTGCTCATTTGCCTTATTTTTAAAATGAGACTTTGTTCTGTGAACATTAATAAGTGTAAAATTGCAATTTGGTGTGAATTTGATTAATTTTTTGTTTTGCTTTTTACTTCTGCACCCCTGAATGAATATGAAAACACCCACCTGCTCTGACCTGGATTTGTGAGGTATTTGTTGCCTTTCTGCCCATAGTAAAGCAGTGCATATCGTCTTATATGCAAAACATACAGGCTATGGTTGACAGGATTTTCATTTTCCATTTACAGATGTAAAGTATTTTCAACATAAGCCTCAACATAACAAAGTCAGCAATTTATGAGCATACACAGCTCTGCTTACCTTCATTTGTCAAAGGTTGATGGGAAACATCTATATTGCTTGTTCAATCTGTTAATTGTATGTTTTCATCCAAGCTGAACTGACAAGCTAAGATCTGTCCACTCATATTAGTCTGCAGGGATGTGCTTGTCAATAAGGGCTTTACACTATGTTACATGTGACCTATAACTCAAGTGATTGTTAAAACAATATTCAAAAGGTTATCTAATACTTTAATACTTGTCTTTAATATTTGTCTTAAAATCTAAAGAATAGACTATAAACTTCAAAATCTGTAGTTTACTTACCTCTAATAATTTGTATTTACTTAGTTTTAGATGGCTTACTATTCACTTTGAGGAGGGAATTAGGAAATTTACCGTAGGAAAATAGCATATTTTTGAGTTTTTAATTACTCAAACTTTTACAAAGAGTTTGAGGAAGTTTGAATAAGTAACATAGTGAGCTTGAATTTTTTCTATCCAAACAGGATATGAAAAAACATTTTAAATTCTAAGTCTTAGATAGTCAAACTAAAAGCATAGGGACTGTGAAATCCCTGAGAAAACTGTCTTTTTGTGTCTGACGTATAAATGGTGCTCAGTAAACAACTGAGTAGTTCACTTATCTAACTTTTTAATTTTACTATTTTTAACCTAATGCTGAAAGAGGTGGACTGACTTTCACATGACCACACAAGCACTTAATGAAAGAAAAGAAGGGAGAACTCTTTTGAATCACAGCCCACTCACCTTCCTTTTTTCTAGAGCATCATGTCTTCTAATTTGTTGACTTTGCTATACCTCAATTCTAATTTCCAATGACTTGGGTTGAGTAGGTGAATGACTATTTTGGCTATGCCCCAGTATAAAATTGTACTCTCAAGGAAATTATATATTTAATTCAAAGTACACACACGCACACACATACACACAATAACCTATGTGATGTTACAGACCAATGTTATTTCAATATTTTTAATGTATAGAAGACTCATTAAAATTAACCTTAAAAGCTTGAAACTCACACACGCACACACACACACACACACACACACACACACAAAGAATGGTTGCTACCAAGGAGGAAGACCTTTGGGGACAGGGGTAGGGACTGGACAAGGGTGGGGAGGAACCGATAGAGAGCCGTGGATGGCAGCTAGAACTTTTGCCATGGACATGCGGTAGCATATACACTTGGGAAGCTCTATTCTTGAAACAGAGTTGTAAACCGATATTTCCCCAGAAAAAGGTAATAATGTTAATTGCACATGTTGAATTACTTTGGAAATGATTGATGAAGCAAAAACACTAAATATGGGTAGTTATACAGTACTATATAAACTCAACCATATCCTCTATATTGAGTGCACAAACCAGACAAACATTGATCTGCAGCATTATATAGGTTTCAGGTATGCACCATTATAATTTGCAATCTATACAAAGCACATTGTGATCACCACCAAAAGTCTAGTTCCCATTAGCCACCATGCAATAAGGGTCCATTTTTGTTTGCTGTGCCTACTATAGGTTGAAGCTCAGCAGTGACAGCTGAAACTAACGTGCAGCACAGCTTTTTCTCATTAAAGAGCTACTAGCTATTGGGGGCAGGGACATTTTCTGAATGAAAATGATATATATCAGAGCAAGCAATTCAAATCATATATATGAGTATATCTATACCCCTATAAATATATATACATATATACTATGAAATATTGCATAAACCTTTAGGAAGTGTTACCATATTGATTCACTGGGGGGAGGGAATGCACTGAGCATTGCCAGATTCAACACAACTTCAGATAAATAGTATTTTTTTTTTAAATATAAGCATTAGCAGGTCAGAGGCAGGCATTTACCTCAGACTGCCTCATGAGGGAAAAGCCGGTCTTTAATGCCGCCACTACCAGGTCCGTCCAACCTGCGCGTCAGTAGTGCAAGACCAGGTTCACAGAAACAGGATTTATTAAAGAAAGGATAAAGAACCAAGAGTCCCCCAGGGCTGCCCAGGTCTCTGGACACCTCACCACAGTCCAGTAAACCCAAAACCATGAAACAGGCCAACACCAAGTCCAGGTTTCCAACAAGCTCCCTCTCTTTGGGGACAAATGTTACCGAGACTTCTTTTCTTTTCCAGGTTTCAAGCTATCCCCTCTTGAGAGGACCATATCTCCAGCTTTTTCTAGGTTTCCAAGCTTTTCCCGGGTTTTCCAGTTTCTCCAAACCTTTCCAGCAAATACAAATACAGCTTTTCTAGGTTCTCAGGGCTCCTAGCCAGCCCAGGTCATTCCACCTGGGATTAAAGCCTGTAGCTTTGCTCCATTCCGGGGGCGAGCAACCCTATGGTGTGTCAGAGTCTGGCAGCTGAGACCGGACTGGACTCATGCTGTGAAATGAAGAAAACTTCATTTCATTATCTTATCTGGCTTCAGAACATTGAAGACAGGACTGACATGACGGACGTCCAGATGTCTGGAGGTTCGGAGAGCAAAGAGCAGCTTCGCCATTCCTCCAATGTTTACCTTAAGAAACATTCCTTAGGAGTTACCGACAAATGTATGGGTAAATCCCCTGCCCGCCATTATCTCACAGGAACTAATGTTTTACCCAAATTTTATGGTGCCTTAGCCATTAGTCTTCCCTAGTTAGTCCTAAAACATTCTCTTGACCACCTTTATCCCCCCTTGTCTGAGCCCTATAAAAGGCCTAATAATTTACCTTAAAGTTGCTACCAGTCATGCTTCTGATAGCTCGCAACCTTTGACTGTGTCAATCTCTCTCTTTCTTGCAACTCTATGCCCCGCTCTTTACAACGGTGCCCCTCCATTCGCTTCCTCTCAGGTCTGTGTGTGTGTGCATGCATGTGTGCGTTCTTCCTGCACGCACTCTGTGCTCTCATCCGGTGTTTTCCTGCCTGCACTCTTGTCTAGCTAGGCTTCACTCCACTCTGGAGGCTACCACGTGCTTTACCAAGTCTCTGCCCACAGTAGCATCTTCCTGCTTAGTTACAACTTATTACAAAAATGGGATCATGGCCCCTCAAGTCAGCCTTGTTACCCTGTTACATAAGTATGTCCCAAATGGGACTTATTTGCTAAATCTGGCAATCCTAGTTATGCCAAAAGAACCAAAGGTGTTCTGGTTTGTTTTTTGTCAGCTTGTTCTTCATTGTTGGTTTTAGTAGTTGCGGTGAATGCTTGTTTTACCGTGTGTTCGTGACTCTTCAGAGCATTACTGTGGGCCAGTTGCTAATACTGGCAATTTATATGACCTGTTAACTGATAAGTGATCCAGTCATAATAGAAACCTTTCCCCAGAGACTTTTGGGAGCTATGGATAAAACTTCCACACTACTTTCCAACCTATTCAAGCACATAGCCCTTTTTAAGAACTATAAAATGTATGTCCCCAAACTCTGCTGAGCATCTTATTTTCTGTGGATTCTTTTATGAAAATGTTTTCTTTTCCATCTTACAAATAGAAAATTATGTTAGCAAGTATGTTTCTTCAAGTTACACTCTGTATAACACTGTTCTGGAGATTCTGAAATCCATCCCTAGATAACAAGGCCCCTAGTGGAGAATCCATGGTCTCTGAGATACGAAAACCGATCAGTGTTAAGTATTCAGTCAAACTACCCATTTAATTTTTTTTTAATTTTTGCTAAATCAGTATATATCAAAGAGTAACCATAACAAAGGTTAAATATTAATCATCTAAATATTGTAATGGTGTGGTGTAAGCAGCCTAGCTGTGACATCATTGTAGTGCAAGCATGAGGTTCACAAATATGCACAGGTTCTTTATTTGTTCTAGCAAATACCCATACAAACCAGTCAGTGCAGGTCAGGGCCAAAGCAGGACTGAGAGCAGGGAAGGTGGCTAGGAAGCAGGCAAACACACCAGTCCCCCAGGAATCTTCAGGCTCTTTGTCTGAACTCGCTGTTTTTCTCTCCTATCTCTCTTCTCTCTCCTCTCTTTCCCCTCTCTCCCCTCTCCCCACCTCCTCTCTCCTATCTCTCTCCTCTCCTTTCACTCCTCTTCTCTCTCACCTCTCTTCTTTATCTTGTTCTCAAGAACTCTCTCAGCTCCTACTTTCTTGTGCCCTCTGCATCCCCTTAACCCTGCTCTCCTAGGACGAGGTGAGGTATGCCCACTTACCCATAAACACACCCACTGGGTCACACAATCATGGGAAAGATGCAATACCCCAGGTGCTGGTAATACAGGCTAATGGTTGAAAAAGCCTGACTAACTCTCTTAACCCTACAAATGGGTATTCAAAAACAATATTTTTCTAGTCTGTTGCAGAAATAGAAAGTTTTGATTAGGAAATCACTGCTCCATTATTTCCAAAGAAATAGTTTGACCTTTTTTCTGATTGATATTGGTTATTTTTTAAAAATAATATATATATATATATATTTATTTATTTCACATCTTTGTAATCCTGGAGCTCTCCCCTCCCTGATCTTTCCCCCATCACCACCCCTGAGTTGTGTACTTCAGTTTGGTTTATAGCTTGTTTTGACTTTTCCTCCTGACCTTTGTTTGTTTTCCTGTGTTCCATATATTAGTGAAACCATTTGGATTCTGTCTTTTTTTCTCTCTGACTTGTTTCTGCTAATATGATTTCTTCTAGATACATCCATGT
Organism: Uropsilus gracilis; assembly: GCA_004024945.1. NCBI lineage: Eukaryota > Metazoa > Chordata > Mammalia > Eulipotyphla > Talpidae > Uropsilus > Uropsilus gracilis. The sequence continues at coordinate 21,608 of PVHY01004772.1, read as the reverse complement.
TATCATAAATTCATCAAATTTATCATTTTTAATTGATGAGTAATATTCCACTGTGTATATATACCACATCTTTTTTATCCATTCGTCTGTTTTGGGACATTTGGGTTGCTTCCATGTCTTTGCAATTATAAATAGTGCTGCCATAAACATCCACATACAGGTATCCCTTTGTGCATGCATTAAGGTCTCCTTTGGGTAGATTCCCCAAAGAGTGATTGCTGGGTCAAATGGTAGTTCCATTTCCATTAGTTTGAAGGTCCTCCACACTGCTCTCCATAGTAGCTGGACCCATCTACATTCCCACCAACAGTGTAAGAGTGTTCCTTTTTCTCCACATCCCCGCCAGCACTTGTTGCCCATTTTTTTAATGTGGGCCATTCTTACTGGTGTAAGGTGGTATCTCATTGTGGTTTTGATTTGCATTTCTCTGATTGCTAGTGACACTGAGCAGTTTTTCATGTGCCTGTGACTCACACAACTTAGCAAGAACAAACAAGAAGCCCAGTCAATAATTTGTCTTTTAAAAATTTCTGTCATCTTTGGTAGGTAAGCAGAAGTCTTTTACCTTGAAGTTGAAAGGTCACAAATCTGAAAAACCTTTTATTTTCAATGATTGTAGCATTTTAATATCTTACATTTGTTCCCACTTATTTTTTCCACAAAGGCATAGAATTATATTATTCCCATTTTGTAGATGTAGAAGCTATAACTCAGTGAGGAGATGCCTGGTTTAAACTAATGAAGATCAGCTCCTAATCTCTATTTTAAACGATCGCTTGTTTTTATTTCTATTGACTTAGTTTTAAAAAATACTTTATTGCACATTTCCATGCTTCAAATGTCTATTGATATAGGGACTATTAGATTTAATGGAAGAAGTTTTTATGAGCAGATTAATATCCCAGCAATTATAGCCCTATGAAAAGGAAATCTCAGAGATCTGTATTAATTCTCCTTATAGATATTTGTTTTATTTTCACCCAAATGGTAGGTTAGCACTATACAAAGAACTATGTAGTAGAAATTCTTTGTACGGTCCACTTGTGGACTAAGTTTGCTGAGCTGCTATGTAGCCCAGATTTCCCACGTGTAACCTGGTTAGGCTGTGGCCTGCCGGTTATCTAGGACATATTGATTTTTTTCAAGTTGGATAGCCCAGTGACTCAGAAATCTTTACCCTCTGATTTAATCAACCTAAAATAAATAACAAACTTAAACTGATTTCTCAGTTTATCACATATATCACTCAAGCATGGACCACCATTTATCATTGTGGCATATCCTGGCCTCCTAAATCAAAGAAAATGCAAATTACCCAGTTAAATTTTTTGGTAGAAAGGTATGAAAATGCCATTTTACTAATTAATTAGACATCCAATATTCATCCTTTATGCTAACAAAAGGCAGAAATGAATAATCAGGATCTTTAGTGGCCACTGTACCCTGAATTATGTATTTTAAGGTCATAGCAGAATAAAGTATTAAGCACTGATTACTATTAAAATTAAATACTAAGATATTTATCAGGCTCACTTTAAAATGCATAGTCTGTCTTGAAATAAAATTCCTAAAGCAATAAAATTTAGATAAAATGTCTAAAAATTCTAACTAACCTAAAGCAATCATTTTATAGTTATCCTTCCTTTATGATTCCCATCCCCATTTGCCTAAGTGTCAGCTTTGTCTATTCTGTTTGTCATCTGTTTGTCATCATAGAATCTAAAAGGGTTGCCAGCTGCTTTGGCAATAAGAACCTTGAGGTCTAGGAAGATTAAGTAACTTTGTAAAAGAAATCTCCTAAGCTTCTTAGCACTATCTAAAATAGTAAACATTGAACATTTTGAAGCTCTATATTTCCAATGAAAAGCTGTTCATAGAAAAAGTGAAATATTGACTGTTAACTATGACTAGCTACCTTCAAAGTGTCTGGTTGATACTTTCACTTGTAAATGAAATGCTTGACAACCTTGTAGACCTAGCCCTCTGTATATAACAAAGCATAATTTACATTAAATATAGTTCTCATCTGATTTAAGGTATTTTTTGCAAATTTTATTAAGCTATTCTTTGAATAACTAAGTTCACTTCCAATCAACTATAATGAGATTTTCAAGCTATAGCTCAAATAAAGAATTTTAATTGAACTATTCCAACCTAAAATACTGGCTCTGGAGATGGTAATATGATTAAGTTATTACAAGTATGTGATGCTTTTGTTTTAATGTGTGGTTCTCTATATAAATATACTTAACTTGAAAGTCTGCTTCAATACTTTCAAGTTGTAAGGAGCCAGTTCAGTTCTACATGGGTAATGTCATTTTTGTATTTGAAAGTGGAGAGTAATTAGTCCTTAGTTTCTGCCACTGGACTTGCATCATTTTGCTGTGGAAGTTTTCTTCAACATGTACAGTAAACCAAAGTAATGGAGCCTTTTTCAAAATAGTTTTATAGAGATGTCCTTAAACAATAGAATGACACATAGCAGTAGTAGTAATGGCAACAATAATATATTTATTTTTTTGTAACAATGGAGAAATATTGCACACTCACCATATTGTCATCTTGGAGATTCCCAATGTTTATTACTTTATTAGAAACTCTAAAAGTTTTGCAATAAAGAAATGTATTCATTAACTCAGAATTCCCCTAATTTACTTAAGCGTAGAACTCTTTGTGGATATGTGTAACACCTATTTGCATGCAGAAAACATTCTTGAGTTATTAACATAATGATGCATATGAACATGGGGCACACATTAGCTAATGCTGGCCTGGTCTCATTTCCTTCAGTATTCTTTTGAACTGAATATTGAGCAATTTAGTTTCCTGTGAAAAGCATAGCCATGAGAGATAGGAATCTTTTCTTTACAATATTTCTAGTGCCTAGCACAATGTCTGATGCAGAAAAGAGATGTATCATTTCTGTTCTATTACAAACCTTCTATAATGTCTTGGGCTATTTCTTTTAAGTATTTCATTCTTAATTTTTTTAATCTAAAAAACGAAAGAAAAGTTGCCCTGCATACTCAAAAGATGTTGACAAAATAATATAAATTGAAATAATTTGAAAGTAAAAATACAGTATAAAGTTTCATATTCTATTTAGATACAAAAGTATATAGAAGAGAAATATGGTATCTGGGATTTACTTTAAATAATTTGGTTTAAAATAAATGAAGAAAATTTAGAAAAATAATTTTTCGATATAGGTTTAGGAAGTAGGTGTCTATTATATATTTTGCTGTGTTATATGTTTGAAATTTTTCAGAATAAACAGTTCAAAAATGTTAAATGATGTTCTTTGTACATGAAGTTGCAATTACTAATTCAGATATGTTTGCATGTATGTGCAGACCACATTAAAGGTTTCAGAGAAGCATGCCTGTTTTGTCATCCTGCTTGCCCTGTAATAAAGAGCAGACATTTGTTGAACTGTCATTTATGGTTAGGATGATCACATCAGAAATTTCTTCTGTGTGAATCCAATGGACTGAAATAAGATTTGCACTTAAAACCCTTAGGCTCATGCTCACCATGCTATATCATTGTCAACAATAATTCTCAAAGTGTATTCCTGGACATCACTTGGGAACTTGCTCAAAATGCAAGATCCTGACCCAGGTTTACTGAAGCAAAAGCTCTAGGAGTGGAGTCTAGAAATCTGTTTTGCCACAAGACCTCCCACTTTGCTCCATGATTCTGACACACATACAGGTTTTTAAATTACTGCCCTCACCATTTATGTTGTTCTACACAGACTGAAAACTCTACTTCTCTCACTAGCATTGTGTCAATTCTCTCTTAACTCTCTAATAGGAAAAAGTTACCATTGATTGATTTACCATGCTGTTTCACCATCCTCAGAGCACTATTTACACAGGCTGAGTAGTTGAATTAGGAGCTGAGGATGTGTAGACTCTTTTAATGTCTTGAGAGCCTTAATGTATTCTCTAATAGGTCCATCCACACTAAGTATGTTTGTGGGTGAGAATCCTCCATTGTGCAGGTATATCTGGATATATCATTTGAGTTGTTCATGACTTCTTGTCTTGTTTTTTGTATCAAAAATATTCTCTAGAAGAGTCTGCTTACCAGTGGTTGGTGAGTGGCAGCCCTTCATGCCTGAAATATATATAAAAGCGCAAACATCATTGAATCACAAAGTTTGGGTTCTATTGTTATTTAATTATAATCTGTCCCCCTCAGTTTAAGAACCCATAGCCAGCCAACATAGGGTTCCAAAAATTGTAAAGTACTACAAAGTCTTCCTTAAGTTTTATGGTACAGCTGGTTAGCATCTGATGTCTTTAAAATAAAATCCTAATTTTTACCTTCTTAGAGGAATTTATACAGTTTGCATCTCACTATTAACTTGTTGAATTACAGAAGAACTATACAAAAGGAAATTGGTGAGAAAATGGAAATTTGGAAACTTTTCCTCTAATTGTGTGTTTGGCATTGTAGTTGTAGTCTAAATGCAAAGCAATATAGACCTTTATTCTTAAATTTTTTTAATGAGGAAGGCTATTTTGATAACATTCTATTTCGTTTGCTGAGACTTGGCATCAATTCTTTTCTAATCTTCCTGAAAACTCAGAATCAGGTATAGCATCACAGATAATTTCCTCAACTCCCCTCCCTACTTCTGCTGCCCCATCAAAAAATGACAGAAGCTTTTGGCTCCAAAGGGACCATGACCATTTCTAATCATGACAGCTGTAGTGTGAAATTTGCTGGCACTCTCCTGCTGACGAATCAAGGGCATGTTCTCACTTGGTACAATGAATCAGTATTTCAATAGGTTTTGCCATTTACAGCGTTTCCTTCCAGCTTCTTTTTAATTTATTCAATTCTAGAGCAATTAGGACTGTGAAAAATCTCCAATCCCATTTAACTAATCTCTTGGGACAGTCAAGAGTTAAGTCAATTTATAAAGAGGTGAGGTGAAGAAAAGAGGGCCCCTTAATTAGTTAATAGATTCATTTGAGTTTGGAAAGGAAGGACCCATTTTCTGGGTCTTTATCTGGCAATTGCTAGTAAGGAGGAAGTAGAACATTTGTATGGAAGTATTCCATTTTCTTCTTTGGCTTGATTTTCATCTGAATTTATATGAAATGTTTTAACTAAAAACCATTCAGAAAGAGATTGATTTTGTGTGTCAAATTTACAGTAATAAATGTTGAGGGTTTTTAAGCTTTATTAAGGTTTAATTGACAAATATTGTATCCTATATATTTAAGGTGTACACTGTGATTTGATATACATTGAGAAATGATCGCCATCATTAAAATAATTAATACATCCATCACCTCACATGGTTACCTTTTTTTGTGTGTGGTAGGGAATACTTAAGATCTACTCTTAGCAAATGTGAGACACTCAGTACAACATAGCAAACTGCTATCGCTGTGCTATAGATTAGACATCCAGAATTTATTCATATTATAATCGAAACTTTGGACCCTTTATTCTTCATCTCCCCACTCCCGTCACCCTCAACTATGGCAGGAAACCAGGCTGTTAGTTTAGGACAGGTTAAAAGGGAAGTTTGTGATGAACAAGGACAAGGTTCAGGAGTTTCAGGACAATTTTGACATAGTTGTGCTTTGGTTTAAGGAAACCAAGAGCATCATTTGGACCTGAGTTGGGAGTGCTTGTGTGTAATCTGTAGCAAAAAAGAAAATGGTACACACACACAGCCATTGTGGGTAATACTGCCGTGTCAAACACTAATCACAGTGGTTAAATACAATAGAGTTTTATATTTTAACTTACCTTATTAGTCCTTTGTGCCTTGGTTGGGGCAGGAGTTTAGGAATTCTACTCTGCCTCTGATTTTGGCATATAGCCTTTTCCTACCCTGCATTGTTAGGTTTCCTGGTACTAAGCTACAATCCCATTTCTTTCTAACTAGTTTTCTAGCTTCCATAGTATCTTGGAACACTTGTTTTCCCAGTGTCTATCGTATGTTTGTAGACAATAATTTTTTAGATGTTTTAGATTATTAACTCAAATAATAGGGTAGATTCAAAGTAACTTGAATCCTAGATGGTTAATGCATGGAGATCTTCTAGTCTTAACTCCCTTATTTTACAGATGAGGCAACTGAGATCTTGAAACTCTCATGTCTCTCCATGATTCTCACCTGACACAGCAGCCTAGTGGAAACCCTCCCTCATGTAGAACGGGTTTTGTAGGACCCAAGGGGACTACGTTTTGCCCTTGCCAGCCAGACCACAGGGTTGTCTAGCTAATCTACTTTATTCATTGTGGTTGCTACTTGCAGCCCCACCATCCCATAAATGTACATGTTCATGGATCCTTTCAAATATATAGCGGAGTTTGAAAAGACAAGATGTCTGAAGTACATGTTCTTAAGGTACTGGGCAAGCCCTGGGCAGGCAGGTTATAAGCAAAGTCCCCTCTGGAATTTAATTGAGACACTAATTTGAATTGAAATAAGTTGGGGTGGAGGGAGGAAGCAAGCTCATTCAACTACAGTCAATTGAATTCCAGAGTCATCTGTCTCTGGTTGTGATTAGAAGGTTTTGGAAACCCCAAAAACTAGAAACAGGAACCTCAACCTCATTGTCAGCAGCTCAAGATGAGCTTGGAAAATACCTCTCAAATGGCTGTAATTGCTGGTCAGCAAAAAGGCATTTGGTTGCAACAAATACAAATGTGTACTTGGTAATTTTTCATTTTATGTGAAAAGGCAGACTCAAACAACACTTAGAATTTTCCATACAGTTTATCACTCGGTGGGTGCCAAAAAAAAAAACCAAAAACACACTACTTTGACATTTAGGCAAGCATCTTCTATTTAGGTCAGTATCTAACTCAATGCCTATTAACATATTTCCTCTCATCTTTGTAACATTTGCAATTTTGAAAATAAGCTTTTAAAGGAATTCTGGAAACAAATTCCACAAAACAATTTAACTTTCCTTTGTTCATTTGCTAGCTTTTCTAGTCTGACATAAATAAGAAGATGGTCCCAGCGTTCAGGGACTTCTGTTATCATCAACCATGAATTTCAGATGAACTTCCAGTTTCAACATTTTCCTTGCTCTAGGTCAGATAGCATTTTCAATTATTAAAACCATAATCTTGAAGACAAGCATAATTTTTGTAGCTTACTTGTAAATTTGTAATTTTAATGACTTAGTTTATGCTGAACATGAATAATAAACTATCACCTATTAAACCTGGAGAGCACCAGAAGTTACTAATATGATTTACAATGCACTGCAAAATGGGATTCATTATTTTCTTGCATTTTAAAGATTTGCAGTAGAGTACTGTAAACAGGTATTTACTTTAATTAAGGAAATAGCAAGGATTTTTTAGGACTGTATTTTATGTTGAAAATAATTATCCAATAACCAGAAAAGTTCATACTCAGTATAAAGGATTCTCTGCATTTACTGAACTCTACCAGGAAACCTGCTCATTCTTTTGAAAGACAATAAGGTATTTCTAAAAGCTTATCTACAGGCTGCTGATGGCCCCTTTCAGATCTTGCCAACTTGCCCTGTCTTTAAAGCAAGGTCAGTGGGAGGGCCTTTACTCAAGGGAGAGAGTATTTGAAGTATCCATGTTACTTTTCTTTTCTCAAATTGCCTTTGTAGAGCAAGACATTTATTAGTGGGCCTTGACAGATCCTTGAGACTTACAAAATCACAGGTGGAAGGCTAATAGGCTAACTTTAGATTATGTTCAAACTCCTTAGCTAGCATTCATTTGGCAACCCCCTCCTCCTATAATCTGGCTCTACCTGACTGTTTCTCTCACTTCTAAAATTAATATGTGCTTTGGTTAAAGTTTTGTTTAAAAATACATTTTTAGGATTGATATTTCCTCTACATCACAATCTTTTTTCAAGTTCAATTTTATTAGCTAACCAAGCCAGATTCCTCTACCCTACACAGATCTTTTCTCTCACTTACTGATACTTAAGCCATCCTTCAAGACAGGTCATTCCTACTTCTGTCTGTGAAGCTCTTTGTCAACTAATCTAGTCCATGTTGGTCTCTGAATATTTTAATGCCCAGAGTACTTAATTTGTATCTGTGCTTGGAGAGCTTATGTCTGGAAATATTTTTTCTTTTTTTTTTTTTTGAGACTAGGTCTTGCTATTTTTGCCTATGGAACCGCAGGCTCTCGTTGCTCAGGGTACCACAGACTCAAGCAATACCCAGCCTTAGCTTCCCAGGTAGCTGGGATGACAGGCGCGCGCCACCACGCCCAGCTATTTTTTTTTGGAACTAGGTCTCGCTACGGGCCCCAGGTGGGACTTGAACCGCGATCCCTAGCCCTGGCCGCTTCATAGGCTGAAGCTTACAAGCACGAGCCACCGTGCCTGGCCTGGAAATATTTTTCTTTAGTGATCTTCCATAAAATGTGAGATATAAAATCTATCACCTTTTAATTTTTATATAAACAGCGTTCACATTTTAATATGAACATATATTAATAGTATTGGAATTTGTAGATTTAAGGTTTCTTTTGTGGGAGTTATTACTGATTTTAGAGATGTTGCCATGGCTCTAGAATTTGGGAAGGTAATGCTTTCAGAGAATTCCATCTCCTTTCTTCATGTCACATCACGTTGTTGATCCCAAATGAAATTATCTAGAATGATAACATACTACATACAGGCTTTATTCCAAACTACTATTTTAGCTTTTTACAAAATTTAAATTTAGCCTCAAAGTTAGAAGATTTCCATTAGTGATCAGGATAAATGTTTGTTTTGGGTTTAGGACACAATCACTAAAGAAGAGTTCCAGAAATGTTTAAAGTCGCATAATAAAAAACTGGCTCCCTAAGGTGGCTCCTTTGAATGAGATGATTCTCATTTGTTTGTGTAAATTCTGCTATATTGTTAAAAGCAAATCCACAATTGCTGTGTTTGGATGACGTGTGTATTATAGTGTATATCCAAGTCTTATTGCCTCAGCCAGAATGTAACCTGTCTCAAACCAAGCATTTGACCTCAAGAAAATTACTTAAGTTCTTTGCACCTCAGTTTCCTCATAAGTTGAATGGTTATATTAAGGCCGGCTTCATAGGATGCAATGAAACTAATTTAGAATACATGGTAAGCAGTGATAGGTTGAACCTGCTATGCAGCAAATGCTGAGTAAATCTTAGCTGCTCTTACTGTTGTTATTATCACTGATTCTTTGGAAATCTTGTTCATGTCAATTTCATTTTCTCAAATACTATGGTCGGATTTCACATTTTGGACTCCAAGTCATCTTATATTTAGGTTGACCATACATAAGACTCCTGCTAAAAATCATTTTTATTTCTGTGTTTATTCCTTTTCTTGAAGCATTTTAGTGGCTTCTTATTTATTCTGTTCCAACGGCAACCCCCTTGAAGCCAGTTTCAATACTTATAACCTATTACACTCATTGAAGTCAGAGACTATACTTCTTTATGATATCTAGTATCATGTAAATTGCATTAGTAAATAACAATAATACTATAATGAGCTACAGTGAAGAACTAGTAGCAACCTGAAAGGCACTTAGGGGAAATACTTGTGGGAAACCTAATTTTTTTTTTCTAAAATGAAACTCTCTATTTTGAAGTCACATGACGATTGGCTATAATACAGAAGCACATAGGAAGCAATTGAAAAACTCACCCCTTCTAAACCGAACATGGACAACTGATACTGTTAATAAACAAACTCAGGGATCACTGCCTTGACCTTGTACACAGATGAAAACAGAGTGGTTTAGGAGATGGAGGTTTTCTACAGTGGTTTAAAAAATGGTCAGAGGTTGTTCTACTTGAACAACCTTGCTATCCATGTTGAAAATGGGACAAGGGAGCAATCAGATCTAAAGTAGAAAATTACAGCCCGATTTGTGTTCAGGTCTCCTCTGTGTCTCCTCTTGGTGTCCAGAGCTAGTGCCTCACACCTGGTACTAAACCTATGAAGGAGTGGGATACTTTGGCATTTGACAGAGCACATCGTCGAAGTTCTTATCGTTCACTTGACCTAAATTAATTGAAGCATTCATGACAAGAGCACACCAGTAATGCTAAAGCACATTAAACTGAGACCTTTTCTCTCTGCAGAATAATATTCTGTTTTGAGATTTCTCATTACACAAAGTAATGAGACAGCCAAATCACTGTGTACATCTGTGTTTGTTGATACTTGACATTTGGTTTGAAAGTGAAATTTAGAAGGACCTTATTTAATCTGGGTTGGACTCTCCTGTGATCCAATTTATTCGCTGCCATTTAGATTTCATTTCCATAGTTGAGCATTCAGTTGCCCCAACATAAAATTAAAAGGACTTCTTCCTTTAATTAATTAGACCTACCATATTCTGCACTATTATTCAGTTCATTCACCTTGAAGAGGTGGTATTTACCGTATCTCAGGGTCATAGACAACTGGCACTCACAGTTAATGCTGTACATTAGAAGGTTTTGGAATATAGTTGTAATTGCTATTGGCTCAAATTCAAACTCTTTAATCTGGTATTTGAGGCCTTCCATAATCTTGTCCCAATTTACTTTTAGCCTTTTATAAAATCTGCTGTATTTACCTTGCACATTGTATAATAAATTAGTTTTCTCCTTCTCCCTAGTTTTCCCTTTTGTACATTTATTAAGCCATTGTGTTTTTCCACACTGGTTTTCTGCCTTTTAAACGACTTATTCTTTTTTTTTTTATTGCACATGTATATATATATATATATATATTTTAATCATTGTATATCCCAGAGTTCTCTGACTGCCTTGGCAACAGTGAACCAACATCTTAATATCTTATGCTCATCCCTCTCCCAATTTAATCCCCCTCCCCCTCTCTTGCTCTATTTTTCAGTTCTGTTGAGTATTATTTTGAAATTTTACTTGTTCGTCTGTTTATTTTCCCTATATCCCACATATGGGTGAGATCATTCAGTATTTTTCTTTCTGGCTTATTTCTGCTAACATGATTCCTCTAGGTCCATCCATGTTATCACACATACCTCAATTTTTTTGTTTTTGATTGCTGAATAATATTCAATTGTGTACATATACCACAACTTTCTGATTCATTCATCTGATCCTGTTTCTGTTAACCTGGTCTTAGTTCAAATGCACTGCTCATCAGAGCAGGGCATCTTGAGAAGAATAATTCTGAGAATCTTCAGGTCATCTTATTTGGGCACCTTCAAGGTCAAGTACCAAGTCCCTCTTGTCTATCTTCCAAACTATCCAACACAGTCCTAAGCTTATAACAAATGCTTACTGATGTGTGGTCAAGTGATTAATTTGCCTATTGCACCTTTGAAATTGTTATTTGTTGAGTATGTATTGAACATTATAAAGGGGATTCTGAGGAAGTAAGAATTGCATAGTGAATGAAATATAGGTTTGAATTTCATTTCAACATGTAATTATATTATTCTGGAATAATAAAGATGGGTGGGAATTTTTTATCTTTTTTTGAAATTGTGAAACATTTTCTATTATCTTTATTATTTCTTCATAATATCGTTGTTTTTTCTTTTTTATTGTTGTAATTTTATTTTTAAATTAATTGCATATATATATATTACATCATTGTCTATCCCAACACCACCTTATCACCCATGAACGATCTTACTACTCTTGTGCCCATCCCTCCTCTGATTTTACCCTCCTCCCCCTCTCTTGCTCTATGGCTCAGTTCTATTAGCAGTTTTACATTTTTCTTGTCCATTTGTTTGTTTGTTTTCCCTATATCCCTTGCATTTTTGTTGTAATGGAATCAGTAAATTCCCTCCTGATTTAATGTGGACTCTGTTGGTATGTGACTATTAGGTTTCTAATCCTGAAATCCAAAAAATGAAATTGGACTTTCAGCTAAAATATCTATTTTTAGGAGTTCTGTATGAGACATAGATTTTCATATGGACTACTCAGAACCCAACTAAACTATAAGATAGTTGTCAACATAGGGCAACCTGAATAAATTAGGTTTTTATGTCACTAAAATATTTTCAGTTACTTAAGAATGTTTGCAAAAAGTTAGGTCAAAAAGTTAATCTGGAGCAGGATTAAAGAATTTGAAGACCAGCCACCTATTAGATAACTATAGTACTTCAGGATTATAACTTGGCTTTCTACACAATATGCATAAGCCTCAGATTTTACTAGTAAAAGTCCACTTATTAGTCTAAAATAAAGTCCTTCAGTTTTTCTACAAAAGTATTTCATACATTCTATTATTTCATTTAGCTAGAAAGTGATGAGTATAAATGCTTGTTTTCAATGTGTTTTTAAAGGAAAGTGTTCAATTTGTATTTGTTTCTTCCAAAGAAGTAATAACTTAGTTTGTAGAAAGGTTGTTTGTGATGTTCTATAAAAACATTAGGCACTTTAAAGAAAAATGGAATTCAGAAACCTAGGTCAGCAAATTCAAAGTATTGGGAAAATTTTTTCAAAGGGAACTTAAAAACACTATAACAGCACTACATGCTTCCTTTATAGTTAATGCTCAAATACTTTCCTTAAAACCCCACATACACAATACTTTGATGATAACATCTGCACTCACACATTTTTAAAGCATATGGTTTATTAAATTAAAATTTATTAAGCTTAAGAACAAGACATTGGGTTAGATATTGGTGACGTAATATAAAAAAATAATTGAGAGGATGCCCTGATGGGTCTTACATTCCAGTGGTAAAGACATACATTATTAAAGTAATCATATGCATAAATTATAAAATTGTACTTTGGTAATTAGATGGAAGGAAAGAAACAGAGGTACATTACAGCACATAATAGGGGAATTTCAATAAGTCAGAAAGGATAAAATTTCCTTGAGGAAGTGATGATTAATGCCTAAGGACACCTTAAGAGGAAAGGAAGGGATCAACATTCTAGGCAGAGGAAAAGCTTATGCAAAGTTCCTATGGTATTAGGGAACTCAGCAAGTTTAAGGGGATGAAAGCAAGCCACACTGGTTAGAACAGAGAGAGTGAGGATGCAGATGATACAAGATGAGATTGCAGAGGTCAACTGGGGCTAGAGAGTATAAGGTCATTTGGATTATATTAAAGTTTGTTGTTTTTCCTAAGGTCAATGAGAGACCTTCAGAGAGTTTTACGTAGAGTATCATCATGATTATGTATTTAAGAGGTCGCTCTGACTACAGTGTGAAGAGCAAACCAAAATAGGACCAGATCACCTAGGAGACTGTTAAATGATCCAGGACAGAGTTAGTGACAGTTTGCACTGGGTTTGGTGGCAGTGGCAGTAGAGTGAAGTTGGAAGGATTCAAGAGGGAAGATGAACATTGCAAGAGCTTGTGTTACCAGGCAAAAGGTCTAAAAATTCAGAGTCATTTGGTGCAGCAAAAAAAAAAAAAAAGACACCAACAACAATTTATTCTAAGAATTAGCACAGTAGAGGGAGGAAGGAGGCGAGAGATCAAGTTACAGATCTGGTTGGTATGAGATGGAGTTGCTGATAGAGAAGCTGGTAGGGTAGAGCCAAGGTCTGCTATGGCTGAGGTAGGGAGCTCTCCCTCTCCACCATGGAAGAGGATGATGGTCCATACCTGGCAAATTAGTAAGTAACTGCCTTCTGGAACTCTGATGAGAAAAAGAAAACAAGAGCAGCTCCTTGCATCACTCCCTTTTAAAGACTCAACAAATGGCCTTCCACACCTCCCACTTACCAACACCTCCCTTGCTCAGGACCTCAGGAGCAGAGTTCAGCTCATGGCACTACATGCCATTGTCCCCTCCTGCTTGGGCATTGTCCAGATGACGGAGTGGAGTTTGCCCCCAACCTCACCCCCACCCTCCCATCTGCACCAGGCCATTCCAGCACTCTGACTGGTCTGGGGATGATGAAGAGGTACTGTCAAGGATGACTCAAAAATTCCAGACTTGTGTAACAGGTAGATGAGGTGTCATAACTTGAAATTAGGAACACTATAGAAGAACTGATTGTTGGTTTTTGGTTTTTTGTTTTTGATGGGGGGTGGAGGGAGGAGTGAGTGTTAGAAGGGTAATAAAGATGAAACATTTTTCATCAGATAGCTGTATTTGAGTCATTTAACCTGTTTGAATCTCAATAGCCTAATCTATTAGTTAAGGGCAATGAATCATTGAGGCTTCCTCTAGAGAAGAGGTTAGCAAATTTTTCTTTAAAGTGCCAGACAGAATTTTTAACTTTATGGAATATGTAGTTTCTTTTACAGCTAATCCACCCAGCTGGTGTAACTGTATTTAAGCATTATACTTTAGTTATGAGATGAAATTATGAGATATGTAGACCATGTCAACATAAAACTGCCACAACCATGAAATCAGGACTAAAGTAGGCACTTCACTGTGTAAAAGTTGCCGTTTTTCTTGGTGTTACTTTTTGTGCTAGTTGTGGGTATCTCCCTGTCTCTGTCTTGGAACTGAGGGTATGATTAGTGGGACAGTCCAGTAAAAGAGATGTGTACCTGTGCATGCACATTTGAAAATATAAAATTATTTCATGATATGATATTGTAATCTGCTTTTATCTTAATGGATATTTCAAACATTTGTTAATTTTATGAATTATTGCTTGAAAATATGTTTCCTCTCATCCTCCATTGATATATATTTTATTTATGGCCACTGTTCAACAAATGTTTGCATGGGAGTAGGGTAGAAGCATCATATAATGTACTCCCAAAGCTCAGTAGATTTAGATTTTTGAATCATGCACTACCGTTGATGAAATGTTTTCTGTTCCTTGCTATTAACAGATAAGATGAAGGGTTAAACATGCTTTGAACATGAGTAATATAATAGGTATGCAAAATGAGACTTCTAAATATATGGACTATGGCAATTGGCTGAGTAATTGACTATCTTGGGGAAAAAGTAAAAAAATTAATCAAATCATACTCATAATTAATCCTTATGAAATACTAGTTCATTCCCATCCTTTATAGCTTATTATGAACAAATATAAGAAAGCTAAGCCTAAAGTCAAAGACATTTTTCATAAAATTCAATTGGAGACAGATAAGTTGACTTTCCCATGATTTATCTAATGAGATGTTTTCTCTTCCATGCTATAATATTGTTAGTTAATACTTACTGAACACCATCGATGGAGATGGTTGGAGGGGGGGAATGATGTCAGTCTTAGTTTATACCTGTTTTGAGCAAATGCTTTTCTGTAGCACCACTACCTCTGATGACTGAGTGGAAAATAACCATCAATAAGATAGCCCAAACTAGAGTAACCAACATCTGGAAACCAGGCAAATGGAAAGGGACTATCTGGAGCATTGCAAAGATGTAGGGAGGACTTGTAGCGAGGAATAGAGGGGAGTAAATAGGCAATTGTCTGCAGATAAGTGGAGCAGTAAATGAACATGTTAGCATTCAGATAAGGGCAATCAGGGACTTAAAGCTTGTGGGGTGTATGCTCTAATATGAGGTCTTGCCACCCAAGACACTAAGATAAAGGAAACAGACTCTTGGTATGAAAGATCTTTAATAGATTTCCATGTATAAAAAGAGAGGAGAAGAAAGGATATTTGTAATAAGAGTTTCCCAACTTAACTCCAAATTAGCTATTTCCTCATAAGTAAATGTGTAGCCAAACAGGGTTGCCTGAAGCAGGACCACTGAAACCCAAACCTTGCCACAAGCCTAAGGCACCTTCTGGTAGGGAACAGCAAGAAAGTGGTATGGCAGGTCCCAAAGAGCTGGGAGAAAAGCAGATACCATGTCAAGATAATGGTTGCTGTTGTCGGCCTCCACATGTCTCTCATCTGTGTGTCTGTTTCAAATGTCTCCACATGTCTCTGAAATGTCAAGTCCAGAGAAGCAAGAGCCCTTTTTTTAGCCCATCTGCATTCTGTTTTATATGCCTTCATTTGGCCTCTGAGCTCCACCCTTAGTTCTCAGTAGCTAGTCATTGGTGGCCATATGTAATTGAGGGTGGGGAAAAATACCTCCCCCAATAAAAGAAGAAGGCCAATGGTAGATATTTTGGGGTACTGGCAGTCACTAAAGGTTAAGTTGAGCCCTACCAACTGATGATAGTACCTGAAAATCAGAACTGGAGATTCAGAAGACTGGAGCAGAAATTTAGGAGATCAGAGTGAAGTACTCCCCAGGCCTTTGAGGGTCTGCAGTTTTAGGCAAGGGAAGTAAAAGGAGGCAAGACAAAGACTTGGTTCCTGGAACTTGGGTTAAGATGGGGTTTCATTGTAACAGAACAGTACTAAAATACCAAGAAGAGTACCCACCATCAAAGCAAGTCTAGCAGCAAAGATGATTTGATGTCAGCTGTTTGAGTGAGTTAGACCTTTTTTATTCTTCCACTTGTGTAATTCAGGATTTGTCAAGATTCATTGAAGAGGGAAATTGAACATGAATTTGGGGTCTTAGTGACCCTGGCTGCTTATATTTGAAAGGCTATGGAGTCAAGAAACTTAAGTGGACTACATCATTGTCAGAGCAGGATAAGTAGTACAAATTCCTCTTTTCCCATCAGTCATTTGACAGAAGATTATCATTAAAAATAATCATGAGAGCCACTTTTCCTATGAATTTGAATTCTCTCTCTCACACACACACACTCACAAATATGAATCTACAAGAGCAAAGTTGAGCCATCCTTAAATCTACATGTCCTTCTCAGTAATAAGATGCATTCTGCCCCAGTCTTAGCAACCTTTCACTATGAGCAGATTGAAATTTCTCTACTGACCACTCCTTGGGGAAGTAAAAAGATGGTTGCTAGATGACTAGTTTGAGGAATATATACTCCAGATATTTCAGGGAAGATGCATAAGGGGGTAAGAGGTATCACTTTATCCAGGATTGAGTTTGAACAAAATTCCTAATAATATTTAACTCAATCTTTGCTTCTCTTGCTTCGCAACTTTCACACACTCTTCTTCCCAATGAGGAAAAAAAAAATAAGTTCAAATTTCTCTGCCCATCAACAACCTCCTTATCATACAGCTTCAGTCTATCTCCCTAGCCTTATTCTTCATTCAACTGTAGTATCCCTCCAGTTTAGACAAACACACCAACTCAATATTCTGTGAGTAATATCAGCATACACCCACCACCACACAATGGCTCATGAAGGCTAAAAACTCTCAGGGCTTCCATCTTTGTCCCTTGAGACCATCCATCCTTTGCTCATCTACATCAATTTATTTCACTTTATGTAAAATGGGAGGTTCTGAGAATTGAATGAGATAGTGAATAAAAAGTACACAGCACAGTGTCTGACACATGGGAATTATTTAATGTGTAATGGCCCTAATTAGTCTTATGATTATACCTGACATAGTCCTTTTCATGAAATCCCATTTGATGTTATTTTATGTGCTTTGGACCTATTTTTACATTCCCTTCCACTTCTAGAAATTCTTTCTGACTTAACTGTCACTCAATGATAATAAATAATAATAGCAGCCACTATTTTTTTGAGCTCTTATTTTGTGTCAGGTACTATATTAAGCACCTAACACGCATTATCACATTCAGTTTTTAACACAATTCTGTGAAGGAGGCACATTATTTTACAGACAGGAAATCTGATGTTCAGCATCCTGAGCTTCATCCCCTCTCTTACCCGCAAGTGAATTCTCCATGTCAGCAAGGAAAGTTAAAAATTAATTTATTCTTGTCTGTAGCCTTTTTGACTAGTACAGTAGCTGTCATATTATGGTATTATAGGTGCTCAGTGCAGGATTGCTGAGTGTCATTGCTTTGCTGTTCAAAGTCCCTAGCTGTGATGCAACCTAGGCTTGAACACCTGAGTTCATCCCAAACTCCACCCATATTAAATTATTTCTTTCCTATATTAGATATCCTCCGGGCTTTTATTTCTGCTGGACAGTTGATAAATTAATCCTGATAGAATGATAGCAGCAGATAATTACTGTGAGTATGTTAATGTGTCACCCCTCCAAATAGCTTATTTGCATTTTAATGGAGCAATTCTGGAGATAATCCCTTAAGGCAAATGAATGAATCTTGAGGGTGAGAAAGGCAGAATCAGTGCCAAACTGCAGTTGTAGGAGTGGGAAGGAAGGTGGAGATGTATACATCTGAGAAGTGACACCATAGAGACAGCTTTTTCCCCACTCGTATGATGAACCAGCTTTAATGAATAATTTTTAAAAGCCAGAATTATGATCTACTGCTGTCATTCCATGGTTTATATCGGATTTGTTGATATCTAGAGTAAAACCTTAAGACCTTTTGGGCAAAGATGGATTGGTTAAGTCTAATAAGATCCATGGTACTGTGAAATTAGATTAATTAGGTAGGATTTGAAGTTGTTTTAGAGGAAAAAAATGTCCAAAATGTATTTGAATGAATGAAATGTTTATTCGCAATGCCTATAGTATGCCACCCTAAATTTAAGTTTTATCTTGATATGAGGGAAGATAGCATGTTGTGGAACATCTCAAAAGAGAAAATATATCTCACTGTATACCCTTCTTTTATAAAGAAAACCTCAGTGTTAACTCAGCATCATATAGTTTATTGTGGTCTATTATATCTTTAGGAGGTCTATAAGAAATATCTTATTAGGAATTTAACATTTTAAATTTAAAATAAGTTCACTTTTCTGAAACATATGCACATAACTTTTACACATAAATGATTCATTTTGAAGTGAACAGAACTATATTACTTTCAGGTAATAAGATCACATCATTTACCACAGAGAATTAATTAAATCTCAGCCAAATGGTTTATTGCCCTAGTGTGAATACTTATGATGGTCATTTATTCAGCACATGTTTGATGAACACCAGCTATGTACCAGAAACTGTGAAATGCATAATGGGAATGTAGAAGTTATTAGTAAATAAGTATATTTCATATATCCTCAAGCCAGATATGTAGTTTTAAACTTCTTTTCCTGCAGAAGACTTCTTTCATAAATTGCTTCCATTGATCAATTATCTTTTCTTGTATCAATACCATACTTTCTTGATAACTGTCTTTGGTAATGTCTTAAAATCAAGTAGAATAATTCATTTAACACTGGTGCTTTTTGAAACTGCTTTGGCTATTTTTACTTCTTTGTTTTTCTATTTAAATTTTAGAAATATTATCCATTACATGGAAACATATGTTTTTGATTGAAACACAATTTGGGGAGAATTAACATTTAATAATATATATCCATGAACATAGTATATTTTTTCATTTCTCTAGACTTTGTTCAATATCTGTTAGTGATGTTTCATAGTTCTAAGCACATAGATTGTGCACATTTTTGTTACTATTTTCTTAAAATATTGGTTTTTTTATGCTTTAAGATGTTTTGATGCTTAAAATATTTTTTTGGCACTTTAATTTTCCAGTTATTTGTTGCTACTATATAAAAGTACATTTGATTTTCATATATTAAGAATGAATTCTGTGAATTTCTGAAGCTCACTTATTAGTTCTAGTAGCTAATTTGTCAACTTAGAATTCTCTATGTGGACAGTTTTACCTTCTTCTCTACAATCTACATACCTGTTATTTCTTTTGCTTACCATATTTTGAGATCTAGAACTGCTGGGAAAATATCAATAGAGGTAACAGAAACAGGCATCCTTTCTTAGTCCCTGGATCTTAGGAGAAATTTTTTGAAATGTTCACTTATAGAGTAAAATGTTAACAAGTTCTTTTATAGATGTGCTTTATAGATCGAAGAAGTTTCATTTTATTATTAATTTGCTGAAAGTACTTTTTAGTCATATATGGTGTTAAATTATGTCAAATATTCATCTGTACATATTGAGGTGATGCTGTGGATTTTACCTTTGATCCTCTCAATACTGTGAATAACAGTGATTAATTTTTTAATGTTGTGCCAACATTATATCTCTGAGACAAACATTGCATTGTTATGGTTTGTTATTATGTTGGTCATTTTGTTTGGCTTACAACAGATATTGGTGTATTTTATTGCTTGAAATGCCCTTGTCAAAGTATTGAAGCTATGCAGATATAGTAAAATGAGTTAGGAATATTTTTTCCTCTCATTACTGAAATCATTTAAGATGATTGCTATTTTTAAAATGTTTGATAGAATTAGCCAGTGAAACCATCTAGGTCAAAAGTTTTATTTAGGGATTGGTTTCAGTACTATAAGTTTCATGTTTTTAATAGATATGGGAGTGATTAGATTGTCTATTGCCTCTTGTATAAATTTGATTAATGTTTTAAAAATAATTTGTCCATTTCATTTGTGGTACTGTATTTGTAGTTTAAAATTTTTTCCTAGATTTCTTTATTAGCCAATTTAATGTCTGTAAAATCTGTAGTGTGGCCCTCTCCTTCATTCCTGATATGTCTTTTACATTATTTCATAGTGGTTAAATATTAATCAATCCTGAATAATTTTAATTATGAATGTTCCTCCTTTTGGATTTCATAGTCAGTGTTTCTTTGTCTCCAGATACTTGTTTTTCTCTGCTCTTTCATAATGCTTCATCCTGCCTACAACCACAAAACATCCTCCTACTAGTACTCACAAAAGCATTTTGTTGTTGATGCTATTGTTTTAGTTTTCTATAATCTGTGTATTTTCTTTCAGGAAATTTTTACCCAAAAAGAAATTATTGATTTTCTTGAGCCAATGAAATCTGACTCCAAAAATAGTTGCTACCTTTGATCTTTGATTAGTTGCCAATATCTTTTAGATGGTATGAGGAACAACTAAAAATCTGGTGCCAATGTAAATGTTTGAATTAATCATCCAAAGTCCAATGTACTAGAAGTATTCTACTAAAATTTTGGGTAGTAAAAACATAAAACATAAAAATAGTTGGGAAGGTTAAAATCTTAGTTGAAAATTAGATGCATCTTTGAAAACAGCTAGTACCATTTGTTAGAAATTAAAAGACTATAATTAAAATACATAACTACATCTGCATTCTGTGATACAGAGGATGTGAACAATATATTGTGCATAGTTCAAATATCTTAGATACTGTCATTTTTATATTTTCATTTGGTCTTTTTATGTATGGATTTTTTTCACTTGGTTATAAACGATAGGATAGGATATATTTATTTTTTTCCTTCACTTAACATAATATCATGCATGTGTTTTCAAGCCTCTAGCAATTTCTTTGTCTTCACTTTTAATGATGGCATAATAGTCAAGTGTCTGTACCAAAATATAACTATTGCCCTACTTTGACCAACTGTATTTTTCTCCCATTATTTCAATTTTATTTTTTTTTTATTTTTTTTATTTTTTTTAAATTTATTTATTTATTTTATATATAAATTTCACAACTTTGTAATCTCAAGGGTTTGCCCCCCCCTCCCTCCCCTCCCTTCCCCCTTTTCCCTCCTGTTCATAGTTGTGCATTTCATTTTGTTGCTTAGCTTGTTTTGATTTTCCTCAAGGCTTTTATTTATTTATTTTTTTTATTTATTTTTTTTCCCTATATCCCTTACATTAGTGAGACCATTTGGTTTCTGCCTTTTTCTTTGTGGCTTGTTTCTGCTAATATGATTTCTTCTAAATGCATCCATGTTGTTATGAAGTCGTCCAATTTGTCATTTTTAATTGATGAGTAATATTCCATCGTGTATATATACCACAATTTTTTCATC